>VWZD01009210.1:509644-563993 GCA_013396695.1 Sakesphorus luctuosus
GGTGCTGCCGCCCGCATCGACGGGCCGGGTGTCGGACGCCCCCGGGAATCAGCACGGACCGCGGCACTATCCTTCGGGTGCAGCGGGACGGCTGGAGGAGCGCATGGAAGGGCGCAGCGGTCGTCTCCCCGTGCCCACCAGCATCCCGGCAGCACTGGCTCCGAGTGGAGCGCTGCTGCTGCCCGTCTGCCCGCCCCGCGGGGGCCCTGGCAGCCCCCGCGCACGGGACCGGGGGCTGCGACAGCTGCCCAGCCTCTCTCCTCCTTCGCAGGCCGGCTCCTCGCCAGAAAGTATCTGCGCCTCCCAAAGTGATAAACCTTCCCTTCGGCTGAGCGTGTTTTCATACCATGAGCTGGTGTTTTATTCCGTGAGCTGTCACGGGAGCACAGGATAATTTCACTGTAAGTCAACTGTTAAACATTTTTATATTTTTAGCGACAAAGCCCAAACCATCACAATTTATTAAGGCTTGTGTTCCTCCCTTGCAAAGAAGCACCGGTTACAGGGCACACCACCTCTGCCTCCCCAGCCCATCTACATGCAAAGATAGATAGATAGATAGATAGATAGATAGATAGATAGATAGATAGATAGATAGATAGATAGATAGATAGATAGATAGATAGATAGATGTTCACGGTAACACAGAAGTGTTATTTTCTTTACACTTAAAAAGAAGACATTTGCTTAAGCTAGGGAAACGATCTCAGGGATAAGGCACAACTCAACACCTTGTTCAAATTGGCAAACCCTACTTTTTAGAAAATCTGTTTTGTTCTCAATAGGAGGAGTGCTTTTAAAAAACATATTTCAGACATGGCTTAGTAAGTGACAAAATTCACAACCATCCATGGCATTTGATGTTGCTTGTCAAAGAACGATTGGAACTGGGTAACTGTCAAAGCAGAGCCAGAAAACCTGTTACTCTTCTTCCCTCCTCTGTGCATCAAGGCAGAGAGTTAACGTTATTTAAATGCAGTTCATTGTTCATATAAAAATATTTTCTGAAAATGAATAACAATAATGAAGGGGAGAGAGTACAAGACTGGATTGAGGCCCACAGCACGTAATTTAGTGGCAGATCATACATCTAGATACACATGCTGTCTATTATGAAAACACTCTAAGACATGAGATGACACCTAACTATATAGTTTGTGCAAAATATGCATGAGTGCATAGTAACTGCTCACATTTTAAAGCACTGTTTTTGTCATGTTTATTTTACCAAACGCTAAAGGTGATTATACCTTATTGTAGGTTGGCTGCTCGTCAGATTTCAGAGTTGCTTTGCCTTTAAGTCACTTCTGTGTTTTGTAAATTCTTTAAAGGATTCAACCCACAAATTTATATTGTTTAGCTCACGGATTTTAGAAAATACCTTTTTCAGTTAAAAAAAAAAAAAGAAAAACTAAAAAGAAGGCAAAATAGTCCCAGCTCAAGCTAATAACTTGCATGCCACGTTACAGCTTGGAACAGCTTTATGTGGCAGTGTTACACAACTCAGCTGCAGTAGTTGCCCTGCAACAAGGGAGAGCACCCTGCCTAGGAGAAGCAGAGGTTATATAATGGTGAGAAGCAGCCAGAGGCTCACAAGGCGAATGGATGTGTTTAAATAGGAGCCTAAACAAAAGAAGTGCTCAAGAACATAGAAACATTTTCTTTTTCTTTCCTTGGTGTCTGAAAAAAAAGAGATCTAAGAGCCAGACTGGCACCCATCCTGCTAAAGGAAATGGATTTATTACCCAGGCTTTCTTCTAAGGACTTTTTTTAAATCTTGCACTCCTTGCTCTTTTATTTTGTTATAAGTAGAGATGTTATTCCCTGAACATTGTTGGTATACATAAGATGTTGGAAAAAAAATAGCTTTCCGTAGTCAGATGCCAACTGTGAATACTGGAAAGAAAGCTAATGCTGGGGGATTTTAGGAAGATCTGGTGTGTTCATAGCTCAGCCCAATTCATTCTGTAGGGTAGAGCTTGCGTTCTCCTTTCTTGGCCCTATATGACAAGGGTAAGTGCTGTTGCTTACCTCATCTGCTTGGTGGGTTTCTGCCATATTTGTGCCCCGTGCCACTGATGGTCTTGCAGATCAAAAGCGAGCAGTGAATACAGTGTGTACAGACAGCAGTTTGCAGTGAGGGGCATAGAGGTAGAGATGATAAAACCAGAACCTTCCTAATGCTGCATTTGTTTGGCAAGTGGTTCCCCATGACTCTCACCATAACAGGCAGGGCTGAGCTCTGCTGCAGGGATTTTGGCTATTGCATGCTAACAGCTGGGACCAGGTCTGCTGAGGTTTGGAGGACGGATGAAGGCCAATGACATGGTGATGCATACTTTTGCTGGGATGACTAATCCCAGGAGTTTGCTCTGACTCTGGCAGAACCACCCAGGTGAGTGAGTTCTTCTCTAAGGCTCCAGTCCACACATGCATGGTCCTCCACTTTCCTTATTAGATTTCTTCTCTCCATCAAGTATTTGGGGAATGAATCAACAGATTTTAGAGTCAAAGCAACAGAGTGACACACATGCCATGTGCGATATGAGTGTCTAACCGTGTCTACACCACTCTCCCAAAGCACTCCAACAATGTTGACCACACTTAGGAGATGCCACCATGAAGAAACCCACCCATTCAGCTGCTGAAGAGGAGCTTCCTGTTCTGACAACAGCTCAGCACAGTGATGGCTCAGTACAAGAAACTATACTGCATCTACAAATGACAGCATTAGGCTTATCTCGTCTCCCACAATGCTGAAATGCTGATGGATGTACCACAATTCATTTTCTACTCCCACCCTCCTCCTACACTCCACCTTTTCATTTCTCTACTCCTACTCTTGTTCCTGTTTCCATTCCTCTACACTACAATATCTCCCACCAACCTTAGCATCAACTTGTATTTTTTTCACATTTAAGACCTGAAGATTGCCTTTTATCATGACTGGAATAAAGTGGAGCCTTCTATTCATATTCTGGGTTTGAGACAGACAAAATAAAGGATCTGTGCTGTCTTTTTACTACTGTGTATAATTCACTTCCTGAGGTTTTGATCAAATTCAGCAGGAAATTACATAAAGTTGAAAGCACTCATATTCTATGTACAGCTCTTTTTTTCTACATGTCTGTGCATGGTGAGAGACAACAAACACTTTAACAGAATAAAAAACAACAATGAAATACCAGTTTGTGTTTAGTATTGTAAGAGCTGTGAAAATGCACATTTTCTGAGGAAGGATGGGGAAGTTCAGCACCTCCTGTGTCCTCCCGTGTCCCTCAAGAAGAGACTGGCTTTGATTTGCAGTACACGTTTCTGAGGAGCCCAGGTTATCAGAAGGCTGGCATGGCACCTCAGTCACATCCACTCCCAGCCCAGAGTAGCTGAGTGCTGCCCCATACAGGAGGGTTTGGACAAGTCCTGGATGAATAAGGTATTTGCATTGCCCTGCTAAGAGAGTTCAAAGTGTCTGAAGCCCTCCCAAGCCATCTGTCGCTTTTTACAGAGCCACTGGAGAAAAGCGGTCCCTCCACACAACATTTCAAAGCAGGAGCTTCACTGCTGTGCATTATCTCCTGGGACTGCTCATGTCTCCCCACCAACCACACAAACCACAGATGGAATTTAAAGATCTGTTAAACCCTCACCACAATTTGGTGGTGCTAAACTCCTACTCCCTTTCCACCTGCCCTCTACTTCCCACATCGCACAGCAGCACCCACAGGCAGCTCAGGGTCCGTCTGGCCTGGGGAGAGGTGGGTGTCACATTTAGGATCACTCCGTGGTTGATGGAGAGAAACGCATTCTCCCTGTGAGTGATCACCACCGCAGGTGGTAGAGCTGATTGGCCATTGAGATGCCAAGATCTTACTACAGGTGGTTCACACTCACTTTTAGCTAGCTGCCTTCAGGCCAGTAAATCCCATTCACCCAACTTTACAGTGCATGGAAAACACATAATCTCTGATCTCTCTTTCATTGCATCAACAGTAATTAAAAAAAGGCTGTGCCACACAAAGTCAGGCTTACAGGCTAACTGGACACTGCAGAGAGATGGTAAAAGAAAGGTGAGATGACTAGTCCTGCTTTACAGGGAGGAAATCTGGGCACCATGATCTCATATAATGTGCAGAGGACCTCAGAGAAGGTACATGGGCAGAGACCAACTTTGAAGCCAGGTCTACCAAGGCCTAGTCCTTAGGCTTAAAAAGATTCTGGTCACTAAACAGTTGCCAGGGTACTTGCTGTTGAGAGATTTGAAATTACCTTGGTTTAGGTCCATCTCCTCTTACAATCAGTGGAAAATCCTGAATGCTCCCCAGAGAGGCAGCAAAGGCCCTTATGGATTTGTATCTGTCATTTGAACTGGGGCTGTGTGCTGACTGTGCTGGTTGCCCACCTCAATGCACATATTTTGGAGTTGAGATGTGACAGATCCTTACATAGTGTCGTGCAACTTCAGCCTCTGGAAAGCAGGGAGCCCACCTCTTCTTCTTAGAGGAGATGGGAAACTGGTTGGTGATAGGAGAGCTGCCCAAACAACCAAACACCCCCTTGCTGCCTGCTGCGGGGACCTGGGCTACTGTGACTGGGGTTTGCACAGCAGCTGCGGCATCCTTCTCTGCTCTCCTTCTTCTCCTCTCTCTCCTTTCCCTCCTTCTCCTCTTTGTCATTACCAACAATGGGCAATAAGCTTTCAAACCAGACAGCAACAACACACAGCCAGCCCTTTCCTTCTTCCCCAGTTTGTCTGTAGAAGCTTTAGTGGTAGAGAGTAGCCAGAAGGCTTGACAAGCGCTGCTGCCAGGAGAAAGGGTGAAAGGGGCTTGTCAAGAGGGATGAAGGTGGGGTCATGGTTCCCAGACTCAGACATTGAGGTGCTGGGTTTTGGGCTACAAAAATCTTGGTGCAGACCTAATAGCTGCTGATGTCAGACCACCCTGGCTTAAAAGAAATGCTGCAATAAATATTTAGCTACATAAGTTAAAAAAATAATTTAGTATTAAAAGATATTTCTTACTAAAAATACATAGTAAAAATATTTACTATGTGTTTTTGAACAGTTTCCTTTGATGTTGCTCATACTTCATTTTTTCTCAGCATCTTGAAAAATGTAAACAGTTAAGATTTGAGGGCAAGGTTTCGTGGAACCATTTCTAAGTTGCTCTATTATAAGGAATCAGAATTTGATTTTAAATTCTCTTGAGCAAAACCTCATGCCAGAAGCACTTGCATGTTTTTTCCAATTGAAGAAAAGAAATAATAACACAACTTTACTGCTTGGTGCCATTAATGCAGCTCAAATTCCTGCTAAGTGTGGCTCAATATTTGGACAAAACCATATTCACTGAATGAGCCCAAATGAGGCATAAGTTACTGGGAACCAGAGTCTGCTGCCACAGTTTGTAAACAGAAGCTAAAGAGAAGAAAATACATGACACAAACTCTGCTTTCAGTTCTCTCACAACCTAGGCTCAAGATGTCCCATTTAAACATATATACTCTTGCACTCACATATACACACCCATTAGTGAAAGACTGAAGTTCAGTATGACCAAGAAACGGTCCTTACCAGGATCAATAACATAAATACCAAAGGTAGTGCCTGCGTAGCGGTATCTGTTTTTAATGTGTCATGTGCAATCACTGGCTGTGATGTAAAAACAGAAGGCAAGAGTTTATCAGGTTTCAGATTCAGCTGAATCACCCGGCCCACCCCTATGCAAAGGCCAATGTGCCTGGAAGTAAACACAGTTCAAGTGCTCTGTGTGTGTGTTTTCCAGGGTGTTGAGTTTCTGTTTTGTTGTAAATATGATCTATTACAATATTCTCTCGCATCCTACTGTCAATTTTTCAACATTTCCAGGTGCATTTCTCATTTCTTTTTTGCCTTTATATACTGCTAAAGGAAAAACTGACTGGCTTCGCATGATAGCTTTTGTATATTAAATAATTTTATTGTGTTGGAGCAACAAGCTAAAAACAGGACACTTGACAGTTACAATATAATGCAGTGATTTCTCTTTAGCCCATAGGAAGGAAAATTCATGGCATGGTACAACGCAATGCTTGACAACTATTTCATCTTCTTTTCCTTTGTTTGCCTGGAAAACTGAGAGCTACCTGTTATCAAGGAGAAAAATTATTTATAGTCAGAATCAGCAGGAAGGCTGGCAAAACAAATATTTCTTCCATTGTTGAATTCGTGCTTGAAAAGGTATTTATATATGTATATAACTGTATTTGCATACAAAGGAGTCATTATGCATACGCTACACAAATACATATGCATGATAACATTATATGCTTTTTATGCTGGTTTTATATAGATGCAAACATGCTTAGACAATAATAGTAAGACAGTATTTTGACATATATGCATATATTCCTGTGCTGCTGGTGACTAACACACTACAGAAGGCAATGTTTGGGCAGGACCCTCAGTAAGTAGGGTCTGTAGTGAACAAATACCATCCATAGGGTAAACATCCACAGCAGGACAACAACTACCCTAGGCAGCTACACTTTTTATCCTTCTGCAAAATGGGTATAAAAAATGTTTATCCATTGTAACCATGATGGTTAACTGTTTAAGTGCTTTGAGATCTGGGACTGTAAATGCAGACTTTGCTCATGCCTGGCCTGTGAGGAGGATATACTGCTGAAACCGAATGCAGCACAGTTCTGCCTAAAGTCAGAGGCGCACCACATACCATCCTGAAAACAGATAAGAGCAGCAACCAGTAGTTTCAATTTTACAATTGCATCTGCCAAGCCCCGAATAGTGAACCTCAACCACGATAAGACAAGTTCGTGCCATGTGATCAGTAATGGGAAGGCACATGTTGGGCAGCAGTTTAGTGGCTTCTCTTTTTATGCAAAAAGGAGATGGGGATCTCCAATGAGATTTAGGAGGAAGATAGAGGCGGAGAAAGGCATGGAGTGCAAAGGGGTAAATGGTGGGGCTATTCAGATCCATCCACCCACATATTACAGAAACGCTACTGCAGCTGCACAGAACTCAGCAGGAGCTCCCTAAGAGACACCCACTTTCACTCTTTGCTCCTGTTGTGGCTGATAAAACAGCTTGCAAAAAAAAAAAAAAAATCCAAAACCTCAAAAAGACCCAAGCAAACAAAAAACCGAGTCTGACAGTAAATGGACTCTCGGGTAGCCCTATGCTGTGGTGGGGATCTGTTCATTGAGGCACAGACTCACAGGAGATACTCTGTCCTCTCCAATGGGTGCCAAGGCCATTGGCTAATGGCAAATATAATGAGGAGGCAAAGGAGAAAGAGTGAAAACAGAGGGATAAAAAAGAGAAGAAAAGGATTTGGGAAGATAAGGAAATCACAGAAAGAAATCACAAAGAGGGAAAAAACATCAAGAAAGGAAAGGAAAACTAATAGAAAAGAGGAAAATGAACATGGAACAAAGAGAAATGGTCAGTGTATGAAGAAAGAGGATGTGTGTCAGAGCAACCTGAATTGAAAATTTTGCAAAGCAAAGAACCCTTAAAAATACTTAAAGTACACTGACGGACTGTCATTCCAGAACTGTGCCTCCAAAGGACTGTGGGCCACCTCCACAGCTGTCCAGAGCAGGTCTGTATGGATGTCTCCTGGAGGGTTCACCCACGACACATTAACATCCCCCCCAACAGTGTCCATTGTGCAGATTTAATGGACAAAGGGATCCAGAGCTTCTGTCCTTGGTGCAGTCAGAAGTTATTTTGTGTTTCCAAAGTCTACACTGCCGTGAAGTTCACATCGTCAATTGTGTGCTGGAAAGCTGGTCCTGCACCTTGATTTCTGCCATGCATCATCCAGTCAGCACTTACTTTCCCTTTGATCCTGGGGCATGGCTGACATTGCCCTCCAGCACCCACAGGTCTAGAGTAAGCACTCCAGGCTACTATTCTCTGTGGTATTTCCAGCAAAACCAGGCGGTGCTGCAAAAGGACGGAAGATTTGAAGCTGACAAAGGAGTCCTTGCCCAGCAGTGCTCCATCCTGAGCAGCTGGGCACAACACATTGACTGACAGGCTTGGGGATGCCAAGGACTAACAGCTCTTCATGAAGTGGCATATCAGGCAGCCAGCTGTTCTCTATCCTTGACCCACCTGAATAAATGCCGAAGCACCCTCAGCAATTCTTGCAAGCCATCTACTCAGGAGGATACAGCAGTGATGGCCACTGAGTGTTTGGATACACACCTGAAGAAGAACTCAAGAGTCAGAATAGAATGGACAAAGGACAAAACTAAATTTTAAAGAATTCCCTAATATATGTAGGTTTGTTAAAAACTTGAACCTTTCTTCGCTTTGTTGTAAAACTGCATTTTTACATTACAGGAAATTCAGTGTAGAAAAGCAGGACTCCTCTCTACACATCAAACTTCGTGCAAAATAAGACTTCTTTAATGAAAAACAACAAATGCAATTCTAGATGCAGGCAGAGCTGCCTTCTCTGTTGTTCCTGAACAAGCCTTTCCAGCCACTCGTGATGTCAGGAGGCGCCATTCAGACAAATAGCAGCAACCCACATCTCTGTGGATTTTCCTCAGCCTCCATAAATAGACACTTTCTTTGCTGCTCCATCATGTGAATCTAATGAGTGGGGTTTTTTAACACTGGAACTAAATCAGGAGTGCAAATACAGGCACCAGTCTGACCCTGTCTAGACCCTTCCTCTTCAAGCTCCTGCTAGCAGAGGGGCACCCAGGGTGCAAAACAGATATAAAGCTTCCTCCAGAGCAACACCGAAAATCCTGCACAGCAGTGTGTAACCCCTTCAAAGTCAGTTCCCCAAACGCTTAAGGGTCTATGTCTCAGCCTGCTGAAAAGCACAGAGGCGACAAAAGGACTCTACCCTCTACAGAGCCTCAAGGCTGTGAAAAGGAAACTGCAGAGGCAGAAGCCCAAGGCTAGGAGATGACTTGGTTTGTCACCAAGTCTCCAAGTTTGTCACCCTGGAATGACCAATGGACAATAACTGTGTTTACATCTCTTGTCTTATGGGGTTGGCACCTATATAATTTAGACCCCTCCAGACCACCAGCTTCAACCAATGGTGAACATCTGGCAGCTTGAAGAGAGGGAGAAAGAGTGTAGAAGGTGGTGTTCAGTCATCTGTGGTCTCTGTGAAGGGTGGGAAGGATAAGAGAAGAAGACGACAAGAAAGAGAGAGAACAAAGAAGCCCAAAATGATGTCATCATGTTCCTGAAAAGATATAAAAATCTGGTAGCTGAGCAGGTAAATTGTAAAACTCACTACTGTGTACATTGAATTTCTCAGCAGCTGACTGGTTATCAAGGGTTGTAGTTTGCAGACAGTGATGACCAAATATTTCTGAGTCACCACAACAGCTCTCAGTTTTGTTTGCTTTTCTGACAAGTCCTCAGGAATATGTCTTTATCCTGATGCAATTTTGCAGCATTACAGGTTTGCATTATAACCTTTCACTTCAATTCTTGTTTCTCCAGGGACAAGACAGTCCTTTGTGGCCCAACACAGCCCAGAAGAAAGTCCTTACAAAAGCAGTCACCCAGATCACTTTCATCCCCTCTTTGGTCTTCAGCTTGATTCAGCTGTAGGTGAGAAAGGAGACTCAGTGGTTGCTGGTGATGTGAAATCAGCAGCCATAGTACCTCAGTGGCCAAATGTGTGTTTGGCAAAACATCAGCCATGGATCACTGGCACATTGGTTACACAGCTCTTCATCCCAAACACCACTGCTACACCATGCGTAGTACTTGTCTTCCATCTTCAAACCCAAGATTTTCTTAGAGTGGTCAGAAAAAACATCTATTTGAGCAACATCTATGAAGTTGTGCAAACAGGTCTACAAAAACACCTACATCAATAGATTCTTTCTTTGATATTTTAATCAAATTCCTATGCCAATGTCAGATGAAATCAGCATCTCTCTTCCTCAGTGGGGTTACAGTCTAGCTGACAGATTGCTCTGTGTGCAGCAATGCCTGAGCCAGGAGCCAGCCCAAAAGATCTGCAGCTGAGCAAGGAAGTGGGTAAGTGCCATGTAGGTAAACACAAGGTCAAGAAAATGGCTAGAGAAAGAGCGCAAAGTGCTAAGTAGAGCAGTGACAGGCATCTAGAAGGGATTTTTCACAAGCATGCTGGCATGCTGTGTTGCACAGCTTGCTCTGCTCTGTAGGTTTCAAGCAAAAGCAGACTGTGACAAATATTTTGGGAGTGCTTTGCAGGAATTGAAGCTGAGAGATGTTGAATCTGTACTGGCAGAGCCAAGAAAAAAGTGGGGAATGAACTTTTTCCTACACAGATTGCACCACAGAATAAGTTCCCTGATTTCCAAAGACTTTTTACACTTCTTGTCATAGGCAACTCTGCTGTGAAAAAGTTTCTGGAAACCTGTTTTGCAAAACCGTGGTGGCATATCTTGTTTGAATCATCTCGGGTGAAAAAAAGGCCAAAAATTTTTGAAAGTCATATTAATGACCCACAAAAGCTGTTGAATGCTCACATTGGGCATCGTCTTGCAGCAGACGAGGAGAGCAGCCTGGCAGCTGCTACGCTCAGCACGGTAGCGGCGTCGTGTTGTTCCCTTGGGGATGATTCACAAGGACTTGGTGGGAGAAGCAGACAATTTGTGATGGGGATTTCTTCTAATGCAGTGAGCTTAGTTAGAAACCAAAAGAGCAACCCAGACCATTGGAAACAATTCAGAGGTGTGATTTTCCTTTTCAGAAGACAACAGCTTTTGTTAGCCATATCACTATGGGCACAGCAAGAACATGGGAGAAAAGCCCTGTTTCACAATATAGTGCATGTGCCCTACACAAAACCTTTGCTCAGCTAAGTTGGGGGAAAATAGAGTTAATTAACTTGTTAAGGCAGTAAAACGGGCCTCTGCTGCCTTCTAACAATATCTCCAGGCAAAGGGGAAAGTACCTGAAATCTTCCAAGTCATAAGCTGGAAGAGCAACTTTCAAGTCCTTTTTCTGCTGTCCAAGGCTTCTGGGGAGATGGATGTTTAAGAACCTGTGTGTGGCTTCATTTAGCAGTTCAGCATGTAGGCAAGATTCACCTGCCATGACTCAGGCATCTAAAACTTACAGTTTTGGTCCTTGCCAATCCCCTTTACCTCCACTTATAGCTGACAAAGAAACACACACAGATAAAATTCACTTATCCAAAGCCTAGCCTGAGAGACAGGAGAGCTGAGCAGTACTGTGTTTTGACTTCACAGAATCATGGAATGGTCTGGGTTGTAAGGAACCTTAGAGATCATCTAGTTCTAGCCCCTCTGCCAGAGGCAGGGACACCTTCCACCTGATTGGGTTGTTCCAAAGCCCATTCAACCTGGTCTTGAACACTGCCAGGGATGGAGCATCCACAACTTCTCTGGAAAACCTGTTTCAGTGACTCACCACCCTCACAGTAAAGAATTTCTGCCTAATACCTAATCCAAATCTACCCTCTTTCATTTTACAGTCATTAGCTATTGTCCTACCACTACATGTCCTTGTCAAATATTCCTCTCCAGCTCTGTTGTAGCCCCCTTTAGGTACTGGAAGGCAGCTACAAGGTCTACCTGGAGCCTTGTCTTCTCCAGGCTATTCAACCCCCACTCTCTCAGCCTGTCTTCATAGGTAAGGTGCTCCTGCTGTGATCATTTTCATGGTCACCCTCTGGACTCACTCCAACAGATACACATCGTACTTGTGCTGAGGACCCCAGAGCNTTTACAGTCATTAGCTATTGTCCTACCACTACATGTCCTTGTCAAATATTCCTCTCCAGCTCTGTTGTAGCCCCCTTTAGGTACTGGAAGGCAGCTACAAGGTCTACCTGGAGCCTTGTCTTCTCCAGGCTATTCAACCCCCACTCTCTCAGCCTGTCTTCATAGGTAAGGTGCTCCTGCTGTGATCATTTTCATGGTCACCCTCTGGACTCACTCCAACAGATACACATCGTACTTGTGCTGAGGACCCCAGAGCTGGACACAGTACTCCAGGTGGGGTTTCACAAGAGAGGAGTAGAGTGGCAGAATCATCTTCCTTAGCCTATAATAAAAGACAAATAATAGTGTTTTATTAATACCATCATTATTATTACACAGCACTATCAAACATACAAATTTAGATTCAGCTATGAGTTTAAAAGACCTTTTAGGTCCCTTCCAACCCAAAGCATTATATGTTTCTATGAGTTAAAACCATCTTTGTACTTCACTTTGATAAAAGCTACATAATTTAGTAATCTGTGAGTGTTGTTCAACCTCTCCTACTGAATTTACTTTAAAATGCCATGCTGGTGTTGTAGACAATATCAACTTAAAAATTAGTATATTAGTATATACATAAAATGGGTTAGTGTCAGAGGACAGGGAGAGAAGATTGACAACAACTTTAAAGTCTGCATGGATTGTAGTCAGAATTACCAAAGGCCTTTAGCATATCAGAGAATTCTTGTTTGGAAGAGCTGCAGATGGAGTCAGCTGTTATTGGTACTACAGGGTAACATAGATTTCCTCCCTCTCAGATTGCTCCCTTCACCTGTTAACCTGTTATTATAACAAAGACTTGTTTTCATCAGCCACTCTTCTGTAGGGCTTACCTTACCTACCAGCAGTGTATCAGAAGTGGAGGCAGGGCAAAAACGATGGTGAGGCAGGGCAACGAGTGGAGAAGGAACCTTGTGGCAGCAGCCAGGGATTACAGGGTGTTGAAGCGTCTTGGAAATGCAAGAGGGTTTGAGGGTTTTTTTTTTTGTCTTTTCATGATGGTAAGAAGAACTGTTTTAAAGCAATGTGTGCAGAAATGTGATACAAACTGAGGGCCCAGGGAGACACCAGCAAGAAGCACCAAGGATGAATTTACAGAAAATGGCATGGAAGTCTGTCAAAAGCATGGAAAAAAGCACACAGTATCAGAGTCTGGCTCTCCAGAGACCTGTTTAACTTAAAAGTAACAAAGTCTTTTTGCAAGAATCTTCAGACAAGGGCTTCTAGTACTTGTCGAGAAGTAGAGCATGCACAACCTGCACAGTAAAAGAAAAAGATTAAAGAGGAGCAGGAGAGACTTTTTAAAAGACAGCCATGTCCAGTTCCAGAAACATCATCTTGACTATGAATGGGACTCCTCACAATTAAAAGTGAGACACTGATTTACAAAGTGATGCTGCACTAAGAAGCAGCATGAAAGGTTTTGAAGAGCAGACTTGCCTTTGCCGAACAGCATGTCATGCTCAGCTGAGAGTTAGAGGATCATTTCAGCAGTAAGTATTTGATAGAAAAACAGAACACAGCCTCAGACATGCAAACCATAGAAATGTTCACAGGAACAGAGAAGCAGTGCTAGGGTCAGGTGCCAGGTTTTCTTTATGATGGGACAAGATGAAGGTAAGAACGAATCTGAAGGCTCTCAGGCAGCCATCCAGGTAACCTCGGATAAAAGCCAGGGATGAATATCCTCTGCAAGTACATATCTTTAACTCAGTAAGTAACAGCTATGGGTAAACCCAGGGAATTCTTACAAAGAATATGGAAAAAAATGGAGTAGAAAATGTTCTGTGACATCCCATGAACTGTAGCTCTGCCACATGCAGAATCATGTGCACATTTGTAGGGGTGAATGTAGGTCCACAGAAGCATTAGGTGCTTATGGAGGCGCTCCCGAGTCCTTTCAGGGGAGCGTTAAATCAAAGCAGACCTACTGGGGAGACAATCCTTACCATTGGAGGAAGATGACTGACTTCCACGACCAGATCACCCTGTTACCCTATTAAAATATTCTGGCTTGATGCAGCTCACATGAGGCTTTTAGCCAAGCACAAGTATCCTGCCACCATGAGAAATCACCATGTTTTAACCCCAGCTGAAACTAGGACAGAAATACAGGTTCTTTTTCTCAACTCATGGTTTCTTCCTCCTTGAATGTTTGCTTAGCTATTGCTCTACAGAAGACACAACTATCAGTCCAGCTCATCACCTCTTTCTCCAGCACCAGCACTATCAGCAAGGAGATATTTCAGGTGACTTTTGGCCAGAGCCAGAGGGGTGGTTCTGTAGCTCCTGGAGCCACTGGCCATGTGGAGGAGCAGGGTGAACCCACCCACAGTGCTGACCCACAGCAGAGCAATCCTCCCACACAGGGACTCCTGATGAGGCTAAAGCCACTCTTCATTAAAACACACCTACCTCATTCCTGTCCCTGAGAAGCAATCGCATCAAGGAGTGCCACTTTGCAGCAACACCCTTTGGGGAGATATGATCTGGGTCACCTCCCCCAGCCTTTGAGGTACATCCATGCCGTGTTGGATTATGGGAACATCCCAAAGCAACTGTTGACACCTCTTCCCGGCAGTGTCTCTTCCAGCAACTGCAGACACCACCAGAGCTGATGGTGCTCTCAGTGCTGCAGACGCAGTGTTAACACCTTTTATTGCAGCACAGTGGCTGGAGGAGAAGACCTCAAAAGGGCACTTAGTAGCAGAGCAGTCTGGAGGACAGCTCCTGTGGTGCACAGGTTTCCTTACATTCCTTACTCATCAGCACCTCACACAGAGCAGAGCCACACAAAGCTGTCTTCCTACAGGGGTGTTTATGGGTTGAGTTCATCTCTCCTCTAAAGAGGAAAAGAAAGCACATAAAGTGAGTGTATGTGGGGAGGGATTCCAGAACATGACAAACTGGTATTCATCACTCAGCAATTACACTGCTGATCTCCCAGGTGCCCTTACTGATGTCAGCTGGCACATCTGCCTCCTACCTAGACCAGGTGGCAGACATTCTTATCTGTCTTGTGGTGGGCATGGATAGGTGAGTGATGGGTCATCTGGGACTTTTTTTTTTGTTTTGGCTGGTTTGGATGAGGATAAAACACAGAGACATTAAAAAAGGCTTCTATTGTTCAGGCCAAGTTCACACCAGTACAGTAGGCATGATCAGGTTCTGTCTTTGAAGGGCTCAAAATCTCTCACATCCCATCCACTACACCAACCTTTCTGAGCTCCCAAGGAGATGG
This sequence comes from Sakesphorus luctuosus, assembly GCA_013396695.1. Taxonomy (NCBI): domain Eukaryota; kingdom Metazoa; phylum Chordata; class Aves; order Passeriformes; family Thamnophilidae; genus Sakesphorus; species Sakesphorus luctuosus. Next base: position 524,652 of record VWZD01009210.1, read on the forward strand.
ATTAAAGCTTACATTTTACGAGGCCTTCCTCAGATGTTGTCAGCATCGTATGTCAGCAACACACTTGGGGTCATCTATCACCCTTCTGTCCCAGGCAGCACTAGTGAAAATGGGCTTCTGGCACAGCCACATCTTGCCACCTCACTTGGCAGTCCCAGGAGAGCAATCTCCACCCTCTATCCAGGAAGCATCCTCTGGGATGTAGTTCCTCCTTTTCCCCCAGCAAAGAGATCAAGAGACCTCTGGAACTGGTGGATTTCAGTGCCATGGCATTATGACCCTTATAATCAGCATGAAGCAAACATTGAGTTGACAAACAAGTGAAATATCATGGACCAGAAAGAAATATTATCCTTTGTGAGCATCTTCACAGTAGATTATTGAAACATTGAACAAACATAGTCCAAGGGACTTCTTAAGCTTCAAAATATTTCTCTGATGTATTGGAAAAAAAGATAAATATATGCTGGAGAATGCTGTTCACATCTGGGGTGAGAAATTGTAGCTTCTAGGCCGTGTATAGCAACCATAGCCCCAGCAGCTAAGCACAGGAAGTTAAGAAGAATACCACAGACATTTCTCATGTGAAGAGATAAGTTTGCTAGTATGAAAATATTTTACCTGAGTAAGGGCGTGACTAATCTATAGAGCCTAAAATCTTTTTAGGGTGTAACAAACAACAGTGTTCCTTCTTTCTCTGGGAAAATGGTCTTCAGCCCTCTCATGGAAATGTCATCCAGGATGGAGAAGCCATTTATCAGGAAAACCTTCTAACACAGTGGGTGAGAGGAGGGATGAGAGACATAATGTTTGGCTGGGACTAAGAACTGCAGTGCCATTTGCATGGAATTTCATATTTATTAATGCAACTTCGGGAGAGATTTCAGAGCTTTAATCACTCCAATTGATTGTGATCAGTAGTGATTTGTTGTGGTGATTTGCAGTGTATTTACTTATAATCCAGTTTAAGTATAAATCTGCCTTGGCTGTTCTGGATAATTCAAATAGTCTGTAAGAATTGTTCCTGTGGGAGCAAAAGCCTGGATGTTGTGACACCAATTTCCATCATAAGATGCTCTTTAAATTAATCAAAACAATTGTTTTTACTCAGGTCTTTGCACTAAAGTGACAAATGTTTCTTGCCCAGCTGCTGCAAACTCTGGACCCATTTTTAGAAAGCCAATTGTGACCATAAAATTGATACACAAGCTTTAAAGGAATGAGTGTCAACCAGCTTGTCATACTGCAACATTCATTACACCTTCAGGGAGCAGAACAAACAGTTAAAAGGAAAGTTAGCTGACTCATTTCATGAGTAGCTGGTGTTACTCGCAGCAGCTTGGAAGTTAACAGATAAAAATGTTATCACAGCCAGCAGCAATATAGCCCTAACGACAACAGACAGACTGATGTATGAAATAAGTCCAATTAACTGTCTTAAGCATGGGTGCAACTTGGATTTGGCATTAATATTCCAGTAGCATACTGGAGACTGATTGACTGCTGTAGTATGCTTTAGACAAAAAGTCTTGCATTTCTGCATCTTCTGCTGGAGAATAATTTTATTTAAAGGCATATAGAAACTTCAAAGTGCTGCTCCCTTCGGGTAACTAGGCCAAATTTTTTATTCAGCCACACTGGTGTAACTTCAGTTTACAGTAACTCCATCTACTTCATCAGCATAAATAACCACTGCAACAATATACTCAGTGATTCTGTGGACTCTCTGTCACTGGAAATCATTAAGTCACAAATTTTTGGCTTGTTTGCTTGGCTTTTTTCTGAAAGAGGAAAAAAAGAAAAAGATGCTAGTTGAAATTAATAAGCCATCCAGCTTGCACTACACATTATATCAGATTAGAGGGCTATGTTGCCTCACTTTTACTTCATGATACATGAGTGATGGGTCTTGTTCACCTGGGATATTCAGGATAGCCTTACCCCCCAGGAAGCATCTTGCTGCAACACAGCTATCCCCATGTAGGACCATTTTGTTGGGGAGGGATGCACATTCATCCCAAGGAAAAACCCATGTCAGGGACCTTTGAAATTACTTAGCTCTGAATGTCCTGTATTCAAATCTTTATCTCCATTCCTGAAAAAGGCTGGACCATGCACACTGATACTTACAGCTCATTTGTCACCATCAAAAACCCAGCATGAAAGTGTCTTCCTGTAAATTTCTAGGCAATTAATCACCTACGTCACTTGGATTATCAGATACCATGAGTTATTTGCCAATTTGTTACATTGGCTTCTGTGGGGTAAAATCATGTCACTGTTTGTTGAGGTGAGCAGGTCCAGCAAATGGTTCAGAAAAGGGCAGTGCCTTTCCATAGCCCAATTAAAATCAGGGACTGCTGCTAAAAAGACTGTCTGAGGGGAGCCACAGAAAATACTCAAATTAGTAGCTGCTCTATCTGGCCTAATTATGAGAATCAGAGTGAGGAGAGGCGTGGTAACAGCAACATTAAATTTTTTATTGCATTTACTTGACAGCCACCACAGTCATTATTCCTGGGCAGGGTCACACTGCCAAGGCAGAGGAGGAACTGTTCATCTCACACCACAGTTACTGTTCATCTCCAGACCACAGCAAAAGAAGGAGTTTATGATCTAAACAGGGTAGGTTTGGAGCCCACAGCCCAAGGTGAATGCTTGTGGAAGGCCCCAACACCTCAACTTCTTCTTTTTAAGTATAGGGAGATTAAAAAAGTAGGGGAAACTTGCCACAGGATTTTAATTTCTTCCCATTTTATGCCTGATTCTACATCCTTTTGCAGCAATAACAACTCCTTCCAACCTGGGTACATGAGGCTGATGACCTCAGGCCACACACCACTTGGACACCTGTAGGGTGCACTTTCAGTGCCCCTGACTGTTCCCACACCCTGCAGAGTATAGATGGCCATAACCCTGGAGCTGCCTCCAGACTTGCTGCCACAAGAGACCCCCTCCAGGACCAGCATGTCCTGTTTAGTGCCCAGACCCATCCCATCTGGATGGAAGGGCTGTTTTTCCACCTCCAAAAAGCTCTCATCCCACACCAGGCATCCCACTGACATAGGCAGGGGCAGGAGGGGCTGCACTCCCTCTGCCAGCTTCCCCCTCATGCAGCTGCCTCCCACAGCCCCAGGACCCTCAATCCTGGCACATGCCCCTGTTTCTTGTTGCCAAGAAGTTGTTTCAATGATTCTTTTTTTTTTTTAATTTGCCAAGCATTAACACAGACTCACCTCAATATCTCTGTTGCTCCACCCTTCCTTGTCTTTTCAAATGCCATGCTCAACTGTCATTCAGGTGAGGTGTGTAGGAAATCTTGGTGCTCAGCAACGTGAGAATGGTAAAATAATGAAAAAAGAAATTTGAAAAAAAACAACCAAACAAACCCACAAGAATTTAGCTCTATTTTACCAGTTCAGCACCATTTTCTTTCCTGAGGAATGGCTTGAGTGACCTTCTCTGTCTGGTAAGAACTGGGACAAGTAAAAATAATAATAATTAAATGTTATAAATAACATCCAGCAACACCCCTGATACAATCACAGATGGGACAGACTTTTCGCTGGGTCGCCTTCCCAGTTTGCCCTGTATTGTTACTGTGTGACTCAGTAAACACTTTGTCTGCAAGTGGAGGTGCCACACTGCAGACTGCCCACCTGGTGTGCCCATTTCAGGTTTCAGCAGACCCCAGTGTGGTCAGCGATGGGCACCTCTGCACCCCAAGCCCCTCCTTTCTCCCTTTCTACATTCTCTTTTCTCATTCTTCCACATATGAGGCAGTGCAAAGTAAATACAACTTCTCATTCCCATCATGGCCAGGAGAGAAGGGATGAAGGTTTTTCCTTCTCCATTTCCACCTGGTGAGAAGAGAGAGAATATCTGATTAACAGGTCTCAGTGCTTTTCCCAGGACTGGGTGATAGGGAAAACTGTAGCACTCATCCCTCAGCTCTGGTAGTGATGCTCAGAGGTGATGCTGCTGGGTGTCAAGGCACTGGGTATTCTGGAGAAGAGCAAGGGTGTCCCCCATAGCCACCTGATCAGGCACTAGCTCCAGCTTTCACCTCTTGGCCATGTCCAAGTCTGCTCCTGTTACTAACACAGTGATTTGGCAACTGAAGGAGACGTGGGGTAGGTTCAGGGAGAGATGCAGAATCCCTTCCCTTCGCTGCAGTATGGTTGAAGTACTTCAGTGATGGTGATGAGACATCTGAAATCTGTCTAATGCCTACCTTGGATTCTGATTATTATTCTCTCCATTTATTGGATGTGCTGCAGAAGAAGAGACAAAGAATGAGTTAAGGCCAACGTCCTTGGAGAATCGGGAATGAGTCTTGCACAGTCTCATTCAAACTACAAATAATACTACTGCCAAGAGAGAAACATAGGTTTCTTTTAAAATTCTGGGAAATTCAGGGCTCATTTAGCTGTAGGAGCCCTGACCTGGTGGGAGTGTAGCTCAGTACATCATGGCTCAAGGACTAGTGGGCCGCAGGCCAAGCATCAGCTAACCCAAGCCCACTTCCCTTGCTCTCTGGTGCCAAACTGAAATGCACCCCTTCCAAAGCCCAAGGCCTGCTCCCATCCCCTCTTAGCCATCACTTTTCTGTGAAGAAAATGACTCACCATGAAACATAGCACAAGGTGAGGCTTTGGAAAGCTAGCCATTCCCAGCCTCTTGGTTCACAGAAGCAATACATCAGGGCTGGGTGTTTAAGCCACAGTTTTGGTCAGTCCTATTATCATCATGTTGCAGAAAAACTGCCTTGAGTGTCGGTTAGGTTCACACCAAACCTACATATTACATGGTACACACGTACCCAGGGAGTCAATGCATCCTGGAAGAAGGTGCATCCCCTCCAACATCTCTCCTTGTCAGATGCACAGCCCCAAAGTCTCCTCCAGTAAGGAGATGACCACAGGGGGGTCCCAGCCTGACTTTTCAAACAAGGCTACTTGTCTTATCTCACATGAGAATTCGTGCTGGAAGCAATTGCATTAACAGCAAAACTCCTGCGGAAGCCAACACAGATAGTCAGGCCTCCATGGCCGCCATGAGTGAGTAACAACCAGCAGCACTGAGCTCTGGGCAAGCAGAAGAGGCATGGCAGACACTTGGAAAGATAGCCAAGCTTGTTGAATCAAATTTTAAAAATTATTACACAGGGAAAGGAGCCTTAGCTTCATTTTTCACATTTGCAAACACCCATCAGTTTAAGGTCTTTTCTCTATGGAGAGGGAGGATAAAAGCTGGGCAGCCCCCACAGCAGGGAAGCTTAACAGTCATTTTTCAAATATCTGCAGAAGGCACTTACCAAGGAGCAGGAGATATTTCAGGTTTGGGAGAGAGGGAAGCAGATGGTTGGCCTCTGCAGAGCATGGAGGAATCCCTCTTCTCCCTGCTGCATCCCAGCAGGACCCACAGCAGCCCCACCAGCCATGGTGGTGCCTTGAGTGGCTTTAGGCAGCCTTCATCCCTCTCTGTCACTCTCATTAATAAATCACACAGCCTGCAATGACAGAAGGCCCAGTTTGACAGCAGCCCTGAATTCAGACAAGCAACCTTTCATGTGCCTGGCAGCTGCTTCTGATTTTTAAGCAATCGGAAACTCGGATTTACACCCTCATGACACCAGCACAATCCATGTCTGGATATTGCTGCTCAGTATCGCTGCCAATCTGATATAGCACTGCCACACTGAGGCCTGTATATCATATGACTGTCCTAAAACAACCCTTTTCAAAAAATAGCAATATTAAGTTGCTTTCAGAAAAAAAGGGGGGGAAAAAACTAGCTTTTGATAAGTTCCTTAGAACAGTGTTTCCCAGGGTATTCAACTCTATGATAACAGCGTCTTTTCAGCTGATCACATTGAGAGTAACACTGCAGAAACATTCATTTTCATCTCAAAATTAGGCTAAATTTGAAACATGCCTTATGTTTTATTTTACACCTTTTCCTTTTATTTTCCCGCTTTTTGTCTTATAACTTTTAGGGTTTAAATCCAGCTTTTAAAATAATTTAAATCCATTTTAAAATAATTTGGAACTTGCTGCTATCATATCTAATATATATATATATAATGGAATAGACCCTGGTCCAAGAGACTGGAAGCCTTTTAGAAACAGCTGTTCATATGTGCCTCCAGTTCCATTTTTCCCTTTGGAAAGCACTAAGCAAACAATTCCTCACCAGGTAGGCTTAGGGTGAGTTCACAGTAAAGTCTTAGATTTAAAATGGCAACTTACTTGAGCAATCCCATTGATTTCACAGGGTAAATCACTAACCTGAGGACCAAGACTACAGCTTTGTCCTCAAATCTCAGTGGCTGTTTTGTTCACACCTTTTCCCTTATCCAGTGTGACTATGGTGTGCTGAGCAACAGAGTCCATTCTATTTAAAAATTGTCTCTAAAGATAAGATTATCCTGTCTTTGAAAGCTGCCCAGCTTTGCAGAGCACTCTGGGCAGCCCAGGAGCACATCCCAGCCACTGGCCCATGCCAGGGGTAAGCAGCAGGCAGAGTCCAGCCCTTCAACAGGCGAAATCCCTTAGCCAGCAAAAAAATAAGATTAATTCTCCACCGGTCAAGTGGAGCCCAGCAGCTGCCGTGGCATGGTGGGCAGGAAAACAGGAATGCCTCCTTGGGAATTCCCTCCGCTCCAGAAAGTCATCTCAGCTGTCCCCAGGGCGAGCTGAGACGACACAGCAAGGGGAGAGGGAGTTTGTGTCCCAATTTCTATTTGATCTGCACAATATGGAAATTCTAGGAGTGTTTTGGATCCCCTCAAATTTTGGTGGGCAAATGTTTGCCCATGAGGAAAATGGGTCACCGCTTTCCCCCTGTCTGGCTACGAGGCCGTCTGGGAACGGGGCTGAGCATCACACCAGCCTCGATCTCTCTCCTTGCCTACCCACTTCCCCAGTGAAATCTGAAACGTGGCTATTTCTGCCAGCGCTGACAAATACCGTCACCTTTGCTGCCTCCCTCCCTCCTCCCTCGCGGGTGACAGGGTGCAGCGCCCGGGACCGCAAATGAATCATCGCTCGGCGGCTGCCGCGGCTCCCGAGCGCAGCGGTGGCAGCGGCACCACCCACGCCAAGGCAGCGCCGGGGGCCGCAGCCCCAGCTGCAGGGAGAGCGCGAGGGTCTGCCTGGCTTTTGGCTTTCATTGGGAAAATGGGAATAAATACCAGGCGCTGCAAGGAAGAAAAGAGGAAAGCTGCCTCTGAAACATCCCTATGGATGCTTCTTTTCCTTGCCGTGGTCGCAGCAGCTGGGAGCTGGCAGCCCAGGGGAACCTCAGCTGGCCCAACAGTGCCCAGGGCAAGGCAGTCCCAGGAAAGGCTGGGCAGTGCAGGAGCATGAAGAAGCAGAAGCCCAGACGGGCTGGGGAAGCTCCCTCTCACACGTGGCCATACCTGGGCTTTGGTCAGCATCACCAAAAGTGCCCAGTGCCAGCATTTCAGAGAACCTTCTTCCATGGAAAAACTCCTCTGTTGTTGGCATCTATCTCAACTCACCTCAACAGGCATTAAAAGTTTCTCTGACAGGCAGGGACTGCTAGGCAAAAGAGCTAAAAGATGAAGGGGAACTCCCTTGGACTGAATGCTGGCTCCCAGTTTCTTTGCAGAAACGAGTTTCCATGTAAAGAAACCAAGTAACCTTTGGATACCACACACCAGCTTTTCCAATACATGACTTGATCCAACCACCTTCACATCCTTCCTGCCACCCAGGCTGGCTCCCTTCAAGTTTTAATACAGGCTTCCAGTTTTTCTTTCAGTAAAATAGAGAGCACTTTATGACCCAAGTGCATATGTAAGAATAAGGGCACCCTGATATGAGCAAAGCATTGCGTGTTTTAGCCAGGAGCTCTGCTCCCATTTCAGGGTGTCACTTGCTCTTCTCCCTGGATGCCAACACTCACCACCTCGCTCCTCCACAGGCAACACATTCCAGGAGCACAATCAAACCTATTGTGCAGTTCCAAAACAGTTTTTGCTTTAATCTGCTGGAGGGAACAGCACAAGGATTTTTATATCTAATCCAGTAAATCTACACTGACATCTTGTGGAGATCATGAGATGAAAATGCCACAGCCACTGGACAGGGTGGGATTTACAACCTCACCATGTCCTGCTGGACACCACCACAGTGGCAGTCAGACTTTCCAAAGCTCCTGCAACTGTGTCTGCAGTGAAAACCAGGCCCTGTAACCTCAGAAGTCATTTTGGTTTGTCCACAAACATAATTTTGTTAAGTGATCCTCACAAACCCAACTAAACCAAGACTATTTACTTTTAAATCCTCACTGAAAGCAATACCACAGCCACTATTACATAAATGCTGCAATGCTTCAGGCTTCTCAAAGCACAAGCCTCTGATGAGAAGCTATTCTCATGCTGAAAGTTTATTATCTTTTTAAGTGCTGAAAGAAAATGGACCTAAGTAGCACTCCAGGACTCCTTTTAATGCTCCTCATCATCTAGAAATACACGGTTTCAGCAAAAACTGCATGCAATTTGGGACACGCGCAAGATTTTCCTCTGTATTCGCCCAATTTATTTTAGCCCCTCTGCCAGGTCCAAAGGGTTAAATTAAGCCACTACATCTTTCTTCCAGTGCTCGGGTAACTATTCAAGGAGTATAAGCCCCCAGTTAGGCTGCAGCATAATTGCTTGTTAGGGGTTAACACCAAGAGTTGATATCCCAGCACGGATAATATCTCAATCCAACCACACAATCATTCCTCCAGCTTCTTCTTAATACCCCACTGTGGAGCAAATGCTTCATCTCCTCCAAGAAGGCCAGAAACCCCGTGTAGTTGCACCAGACAGGTGGAAAATGGAGACTACCCAGACAAAATAAAAAGTGGAAGAAATAAAACTTGGGCTTCTTCATGGTGTAGCAGCCAAGCTGGGGAAGCCATGACCATCATTCACAGTGCTAACAACAGCTACCACTGTCTCCAACAGTGAGTCTCTAAGCCTTTGCATGCTTAGCCATCTCCACTCAATAAGAAATTCTCATTCTGCTACCTACCCACTGTAGTTCACCTCAAAGAAAAAACTGTCACCTAAAAATTGCACATGGAAAACATCCTCTGGAATTATGGCTCCAGATGAGTCTGCTCCATCCTCTACTCAGGACAGCATCAACCCTAGCTCCCCGCAAAGCCAGACAACTTTGGAATGTGAGTGTCATGGAGGTAGAGCATTAGCAGCGCATTGCAAGACCTCAGCTTCATGCATGAAGGTGGAAATGTAAGAGTGCAGAACACAACACTCTCTTTTGCCTTGGACAGATCCTAATGCCAAGTCTATTTGAGTTACCATGTAATATCACCTAACCAGTTAAAAGACAGGGAAAACCTGGCTAAGAAAAGCCCAAATGACTTCAGAATGGGAACCAGTAGCTGCAGCACTGGCTCTGCTCTGAACAACAGCAGACAGCTTTTATCCTTTGTGCTTCAAAAAAAAAAAAGGAGGACTTTTATGCTTTAAGTGAGTAATCCATGAGCAATGCTTTAAAAGATAGTCAAGCCTACTACCAAGCAGTGTACACCCCAAAAAATCCACACATATAAAAGCTCTGCCACTTGGGCTCTCCTAATGTGCCTTGAGAGGTCCCAGTAAGAATCCATACATATTTGCAGCTAGGTCTGATTATTCAAATCCTGTTGCCTAGTATTAACTCTCAAATCTATATTTAAGCACCTAAGTAGGAATTACTACAGCTTTCCAAAGATCGTAAGCATCAAGAGCTCTTGTTAAGAGCTTGCCAGAGTACTGACCTCCTAATGAATCTGGTTAAACGATAACATTCATCTCACTCCCAGTGCTATGAAACTCAGTACTTTCATACACAGCTAACACTCCTGAACCTCTTCCAGCAAGAGCCGAGCTTGTGAGTGTCTTGTCTTTCATATCAAAACACAGACTAGATGCAAATACGCAGAAGAGCTGTTTCTAAAATCTTGCACTGACTTCGAAGTTACTGTACCTTGTTTTAGAAAAGGCTTGAATACAGCAGAATGCAGGCTGCGTGTTACAGTGTGGTAGGAATTTAGGAAGAATGGTACTTCTTCAGCAAAACATATCTGGGCATTGAACCAAAATCTGCTTGAACCAAACTATCACAGTATCAAATGGAGATATTTTGATGTAATTCTCACTCTCTCTATTCCAAATTCCTGCAGAACTCCAACCTTGCTGTTCTTATAGCAAGAAAGTAAAAACATTGCTTTTGCTTTCCATCGCCAGAGCCTTTCTCTTTGCAAGACAGGCAAACTCACGACCTGGAGTTAAGCAGAACACAGCAACAATATTCCTACTCATAGAAAAAGGCCAACACTGTATTTTTTATTTGCTTTCCTGTAATTCTTATTTTAAAACCAGTTTGCATATGAAGCCAGTGTTTTACCTTCATTCTATAATGAATTCTATATTCATCCTCCTTCCTGCTTATGAGGAAATGTGAGAAACAGAAAGGAGCGTATTTATAGGATCAATACTTGCTAACGTGGCTGGAGAAAACAAGAAAAACACAATATGCAAGGCTGGAAGTGCTCTGAAATTTACGCAGCAAGACAGTCATTCATAACCTGAAGGGAAGTTCTAGCCAGGTGGGGGTTGGTCTCTTCTCCCAGGCACTCAGCAATAGGACAAGGGGGCACGGGCTCAAGCTCTGCCAGGGGAAATTGAATTTGGATATCAGAAAAAAATTCTTTCCAGAGAGAGTAATCAGGCATTGGAATGGCCTGCCCAGAGAGGTGGTGGATTCCCCATCCCTGGAGGTTTTTAAGCTGAGATTGGATGTGGCACTGAGTGTCATGATCTGGTAAATGGACTGGAGTTGGACCACGGGTTGGACTTGATGATCTCAGAGGTCTTTTCCAACCCAGTCGATTCTATGATTCTCTGATTCTATGATTAACAATCAGTAGTTCTGGATGAAAATTTAACAAAAGATAACTGAAGTAAAATATATTACAATTGCTTAATAGATACAAAGGACCATATACATTTAATTAGAATAAAGTATTACCTAGAAAATACAAAGTTGCTTCACCAGCATCAGAGGACTAGACAGAAAACAAGCAGTGGCATCATAAAACAGCAATCTGCAGGGAACAACTCTCCCTTGCCAGGAATGCCAAATTCTCTTTCTAGCCCTGCGGATGTAGGAGATAAGGAGGTCTCAGCTCCAAACACTGTAGTAATCATAAAACTGCTTGCTCTAGTAAAACAGCACTTTATGGATTTTTTGACATCCAGACCCATTTTTAAACAACAAATACTGATGGGGGGTTTAGTCAAAAGCTTCAGAATGGATGTATGGATGGCAAGAGAGACTTCGTAGAATCACAGAATGGTTTAGGTTGAAAGGGACCTCAGAGAACACCTAGTTGTAAACCTCTGGCCATGGGCAGGGACATCTTTCACTAGATCAGGTTGCTCCAAGCCCAAACCAACCAGGTCTTGAACGCTGCCAGGGATGGGGCATCCAATTTCTCTGGGCAACCTCTGCCAGTGCCTCATTACCTCCACAGTAAAAAACTTCTTCCTAAAATCTAATCTAAACCTGCCCTTTCGTAGTTTGAAGCCATTATCAGTGGCACCAGTCCCAATACCGATCACTCCCTTATTTTATAGAACACATCAGTGTTATGCTGTGCATACATCTCATGAACACAACAGCCTTTACTGAGTAGATGAACCAACAAGCATACCATTCAAATGACTTAGCCATTACCAAAAACTTTAAAATGAACCAATAAAGATAATTAGTGAAAGGTGGAAAGGATGAATACCATCTAAATACCAGTGTGGTTAATGAATTGGCAAAACAACCCAATACTAACTCAGTAACAGCTTTTCAAAAAAAGAGATGTATCAGAAGTTTTTAAAAATGAAAGCAGAGCAAGTTCTCCAGAATGGGAAATATGATCAAACCTGTTAAGATACAGGCCAGCTGGTACGGGTATAGGAAGTGGAATTAGACCTAAGATTTTGTATGGTCCAAAGTTTCAAATTTAAAAGACAAGAATTTTGATAAACGAAATTTTAAATGCACATTCTACAAAAGCCATAATTTTCAGTTCCTTCTTTTGGTGTAAAAAGTACCCACATACACACAGACATGCACATAAGAAAGTATGACTTTTTGGTTTATTATTTAAAATACCACTTTCAGGTCACACAATTACTATGCACTGACAGTACTTCCCTTATAACACAGTCTGAATTGCAACATAAAGATTCATCATTTTAAGGGTAAGCACTTTCTCAAGTCTCAAATCTCTTGAAGAAATTCCTTCTTTTCCTCAAAATACTTCTCAAACCATTCAATATGTTCAATCTTCTGCTTAACACTGAGATACGGGTTTTTCGAAAGCCCACAGATGACGAGTTCCATGAAGTGGCGAATAGGTCCTTCCTTGGGAAAGCCTTCGAGGTGTTTCTCCAGAAAGATGTGTTCATGAAATTCAGCATCATCATCCATCCCTAACCGAAAGGACAAAAAGTTATTTTCATAATATAACAGCAAATATAACAAAGCAAAAAATAATACTATTTGCAAATAATCTTATATTAGTAAAATTAATGGTTCGGCTCACATTTATAAGAATATGTAATATTTAAATCAACTTTCTGGCTGGTAATCTCACTAAAACCTGATGCTGGGGTAGGAGTAGGAACAAATCAATCTCCCTGCTAAAATCCAGTTAGTTCAATGCCTGAAATTTTGATTCATCACTGGTAACACCTTTTAGACCAGGGAATACACTGATATAAAAATGTGCATCTCACCAGCTGCCTCTTTTAAGTCAAAACCATCATCAAAAGCACCCACAGAACATGGGCCAAGGGATTGTTGGACATCTCTAACCAAGCATAGTCCAGATCCAAAGTAAATTTTCTCTGTCCTATGGATTTCTTTTGCTGTTGTTCATACTATGATGCTACAGACAAAGACTCAGAACAGAACTTCCTATGCACAGAAAAAAGGCTGCTTTTGCCATTCCCAATTATGAGAAAAAAAATAAGGCAAACTGGGATTTACAATGAAAAAATTTTCTTCAGTTAGATATACATGAAAATTTTTATTTGATTTTAATTTGCCTGCTTAAATAGAAATCTGTTATTACAGAAAAACATTGCACCACTTCCAGGTGACAAAAGTGGGAAGACTACACCAGAGACATAAGTATTCATGTTTTTCTATACTATTGCACAAAATTAAAATAGGAGTGTTAAAACTGAGGGAATTAATCCGTATCAGTTCTAGGCTTACTCCTTTGTTAGAGCTTCTATAGTTTTACAAGAAATTATGCACATCTCTGGGATGGAGAAGTCTCTCAACTTGTTAAGCTTGCATTACCACTTTCTTGGTTTAAAATTTATGTATTGCAGTACCTGAAGGAGCTGGAAAATATGTCTATTTTTCCTATATACTCTTCCTAGAAATGTGTGAGTGTATGAATAGCAGTTACACACACATCTCCCTTCTTCCTGAAAAAATAAAGCATGTTTCCTTCTTCAGAAGTTTTCTTCTTTACATTGAAAGTTAAAATTAAAAAAAAAACATGTCAGCTTCAGAAGGTGTATTTCTGCTGTGCTTGAAACCTATTGTTTACTAACAGAAGCACAGTGATGATCCTTTTACAATGCCACCCATGCTGACTTTCCCTCACCAAGGGAAGGTGGAATCTCACAGTACCTGGATGCTACTGGTTGCTTTTTTGAACTAACAACATTTCTAGATCTCCATACCTCTGCTGGTCTCAAAAATCCAAGAAAACTAAACCAACAAACACACTACTGAAAGAAGCTGAGTAATGCTGATAGCCTATTGGATGCTTTTCTTTTGGGTACATATACAGGGTGTCAGGAGAGACTGTGTCTAACAATTTCACCAATTTTCATCTCTAAACAAAAAGAAATTAAACCATTTATACCCTAACAAAAAATGCAGGTCAGAAGGAAATATTACATCATGTATTTCGATCTCCTGTTTGTTGAAGACATGATACATGGTTTGGGGATTAAGTGTTAAGACCAAATACTTCAGTTAGACCGCATATTTCACTCCTCAAAACAGTAAAGTGTGCATGACAGAGAATGAGACCACAATTGCCCAAAGCATCAGAGGCTGAAACCTCTGGTGGGAACTGATTAGATGAGATAAGCTTGCATGACCCCCACCCCCAGCAAGCCCTGACTACTGCTGCAAAACTGCCCCTCAGCCTCTCTTGCACTGTCCTCAAAAACCTAATTTTAAAGAGCATGCATAGAAGGAGTCCAAAGTAGTGGATTTTCTTTTTCAAACTCAAAGCAAGAAGTCATCCACTCTCAACATTCTATTTCCAATCCCCAACATATTAAAAAACAGAAAGCCTGGGGAATTTCTCTACCTCAAACACTAATCCTTCCAAGACATGACCAACCTTGCTTTGAAGATGTCATCTCAAACACAGATGTCCATCCCTTATAGGGAGTGTTGCTGACACACTATAAAGATGATCGAGTATTCTGATCTAGTGAAAAGATGTCCCTGTCCTTGGCACAGGGTTTGGACTGGGTGATCTCTACAGGTCCCTTTCAGTACAAACCCTTCTACATTTCTAGGATTTTTAAAATGAGATAAATCATGCTCTTCAATAGATCCCTAGGACAGACACAGAATTACTAAAGCAACCCCAACACAATGGCTGTGTAATTTTGCCACCTCTCTTGGCAAGTTGATCCAACACTTCTCTGCTGGGAACAGCATCTCAGCAAAACAGACAGAACAGGACTTGGTGAACTTTTGCCTACAGAAGCCATCAGAGGCAACTGAGGAATTAATTTTCTGAAGTCTTCCTATCACTTGTGCAGTAACAATCTCTGGCCCATCAAAAGCATTTGCTCCTCATAATGAGGTGTTGAGGCAAAGTAGCACCTATAACCTGCACTGTCTTTTTTAGCTCCTCAGGTTTGGAGTCATCAAGGCATAAATGCACAGAAATAATAAAAGAGGCACAAATCAATACTATTCCCCACTTTTTGCCATAGCAATCATGGAGCAGAGTTAAAGCTACTAGAAGTAGGAGAGGCAAGCAGAAAGGAGATGGAGTAAGAACAATGTCATGCAAGCTATACTAATGGTTTGCTAAACTGGTAAAAATTAATCAGAGACTGAGAGGTGGAGATTTACAAAAAGGTAATTTTCTGCCTAACAGTGATTTCAACTGCATCAAACAAGGGAAAGGACATGCAGCTAGGAGCAGACAACAGGGCAGCAGGGTGTGTGGGGAAAGACTGTTGTTGGCCACTGCAGAAAGCCAGTATGTCTAACCACATCTTCAGATGTTCACAACAAAATAATTTTAAAAATCATGATCTTGTGCTGATGCCATAAAGCACAGCACAGTGCCTTGGTAAAGCACCCTTACAAGATCATCAGAGATGCTCTGGAGCCAAGAAAAGGAGGTATAAGCAGTCAGTTGTCTTTCTTTTAAATTTAGTTTAAGACTTAAAAAGGTTTTCATAATGCTTAAAGATGAGTATACATGCTTCCTCAACAGAAAATTTAATTGCATTTACATTTTTCAAGTCACATGCTTATGGCATAAAAGAAAAGTCACATATTTCTTGAGACAGAATAAGCTGAAGTAATGTCCTCCTTATTGAGGGAAATGGTTGCTACAAAACTGGAAAATTAACAGCAGAAGTAAATTAACAGTATCTTTCTTTTGCAGAGACACTGAAACTACAGTGTGTTGATATAACTGGAGCAAGGTTCTCAAGCTTTTTAACTCTGATTTGACATACCTGATGTGATTAACAGCCTGTGGCTGGCAGTTTGATATAGGATGGAATTTACTGACTTGGTATTTCAACCCGAGAGGTGATAGATTTTGGAACGCTCCATTGGAATTTTCCACATGACTAGTCTTTGTGGACAAATCAATAAAGATTCTTGTTTAAGGACATGTAAAGCCTCTTTGTCCGTTCGCCACCCCATCCCAGACAGCGCAGCTCCAGCCGCTCTGCTGCAACAGAGAAACCACCAGCTGCCAGAGACACTTTGTCAACTGACGGCCCCAGACAGCAGGGATCCAGCCACATTACAACAACACACAAACCATGGGCCACAGTGGTTGGAAGCTTGCGAAAACATGACTAGAGTATACTTGGATTTCTACATGATGGAACAGATCAATTCTGGGAGCAGTGATTAAATTCTATGAAGAAACTTCCAAATAGGATGAGAAAAAAACATTAAGAAACAATGAACCACATTATTCAATTTGCAACTCAGTACAGCATAGATTTTTCAAAGACTTCCAGCTTCAGACACTAACCTGTTTGCTCTCAGTGAGTGAATCACTATGAAGCACTTCTGTTTGATGTTTTTGAAGTCTTAAAAAAACCACCAAAACCCACAACCAAGCTCCCCCTGAAGTTATGAAGTCCCCTTTCCTATACTGTACACTTTGTGTAGCTGTTCTTCGCTTCCTTAACATTCACTTCTCTCTACTGGCTGAACTTCACATGGACCTTTTTTTGTTATGGTAATAAAAGAAAATACTGTGCACCAAGATGCCTAATTAACATAGATGGCCAGAGTGAGTGCATATTGTTACTGTTTATTCTTACGAAACAGACAGAACAAAGGGAAAAAATAACTGTTTAAGGCTCAGCCTGGGCAGATATGAAACTGGCAGATAGCAGACGGGGATCCAGCTAGGCACTTGGTCCGAGAGCCACACCAAAGAACAGAATCAGCATTATAAAAGACACACAGCAGTTTTAAGATTCCCCAAATTCTGACAGGAGTTTAATTTAAAGAAGTTCCATAGTAAAAGGTATTATGTAACAGACTTGAATAGCCTTTTCGTGTTGAAAGCACCAGGGAGGAAGGGAGTTCTCCCCTTTTCTGGCAGCAGCCACTTGTGAGATCAGCAAAACCACCTGCAGGACGTCACCTGAAGAGTGCCAGAATGAGTTCATCTGAAGCATCTCTGATCTGGGACAGTCAGGAAGTTATATGTTTGCTATCAAATGCATGACTCATAGCTGAAACTCCATGTTAAAACAGTCAAAGGTCAAACGTGCTCTAATTTTCAAAAAAGGTAAGTTGAGACAGGTAACAGTGCACGTACCAACTTCATTGTCAATTGGGAACTCCCACAGTATTCCTTCTTTTGTCCACTGGATCATCTCCTCAAAACCATTTCGGGGAGGCTGTGCAGTTATTGCTGCAATCTCCTTTGCAAACTCCAGATCCCAAATAGTTGGTGAAGATACTGAAAAATAAATTTCATAAAGATCTGTCAGCAGCCAAAGACTTCTCACTGGCTAAAACAGTCCTTTAACATTAATCTTTGCAGAGACTAATCCTTTCAGCTGTGCAAGTTTTTCTACTTTAGATGCCAGCATCACCCTTCTCAAATGAGAATTCTCTGTTGACATGGAAGCCCACTAAATTCTCAAATGTCTGGTGAAAATGTATTCTGAACTCCTACGGGACAGTTTATTTTTAACCCTTCCACATGGAACAGGAATTTAATTTTTCCACAACCTGTTTTCCTTTTTCACCAATTGTGGATAGAACAAACTCTCAATTTGACTGGTGCACTCTGCTAAAAGAATCTTTCTTCTCCAAGAGTCTTCACGTACTTCATAACTATATTCTCCTTTAGGGAAACAACACAATCTACAAATGATGGCAATCCCTTCCCCAGCACTCCTAAGTGCCCCAGTTTGTGTCTCCTGGGCTTGAGAAATCGTGATTTCCCATTCTTTTCACAAAGTCAAACTGCTCCTTTAGGGATCCATCTTCCCTGATGCATATAATTTTATTTTTTTTTTAAATCAAAGTTTACTCATATGGCAGCAGTTACTTTTAAGGAGTTCCTGCCCCTCCACCCAGGAGAACTGGTCATGAGCCCAGACTGAACCGCTTCGCTGAACTGAAGGGAACAAGCTGTTACCGCAGGACAGGGAGGAACCACTGGGAGTGTCTCAGGCTGCCAGCTCGTGAGCTGGCCTAAGTTGCACTCCTCTTTGTTTTCTTGCCTCCTCCTGTTATCAGTTCACCCTAAACTCCTTGGAACAGAAATCTTCATGTGAATTCAAAAGTTAGAGTCCACTTGAAGTGGATTATGGCCAATTAGCTATTATTTTACTATTCACAAGTGTAAGTACTTGAAGCCAAGATGTAATTTCATCTTTGGCTCCGTGGCCTACAACTCAATCAAATTAAAATCTCCTCCCCCCTCCTTTAAGAGAAAACACAATGAAAGGGCAAACAGTATTGTCACATACTGAAAAGTGTTTTCAGGGTTTTTTGTGTTAAATCAGAAGATATTACTCAAATTATTTCTTAAGAGGGAAATTTCCAGAACTATATTCCCTAGCTGAATACTTTGATTTGAGGGCTGGAGGCAGGAATAAAATACAGCTGGAATTCAACATGAGAAACCATACCAGAATGAAATTATTGTCCATGTCTAAGGAAACTAATAAATCATCTAATAGAGGAAAGCAGAAAGTCATTTTTTCAAGCTTGCCATAAAGGTGATAAAGCTTGTATTTTCATCTCCTGAAACAGAAAATAATACTGACATTTTATGTTAACAGTTATGAAGAGTATTTTCAGGATGCCAATTTACTTTCCAGTTAACATGAAGGTTTTCAAAATCAATACTCAACACAAAACGTGCTTTTCTATCATGTGTAAACAATATTTTAACTCATTATCTTCATTAATATGAGCTAAGACAGTGAAAACAAATGAATCAAGGTATCAAGTATCACACTGGTATTTCCCGAGACTAATGAAAAAAAGGTCATCAGGCTTAGTCAGTAAACCAAGTAATCAGCTTCCTGGCTTAGAATATATTGTAGATTTCCTCATGGCTACCTGGAATCAAACAAGGAAATACCACATAAAAAGCTGAAAGAAGCTTATTTCTTAATATCTAATCACAAATCCAAGAAAGTCCACTTGCTCCCTTACATAATTTGTGTACATTCCAGTTTTGTGTTTAAAAAAAAAAGTGCATCTCACCCTTTTATCTAGAGTGACCACTATGAGCCATTGTGTCTGCATTCTGCTCATGAAAAGAAGAAAGCTTAAATTCTCACCATTTTACCTGAGTCAATTTGAAGCAACTCAAAAATCAGTTCCTTAAACACCACATTTGGTAAGACAGCTACAAACACTGCATCATTCATTATGTGTTCATATGTAAAATGGACCATTTAAAGGATATTGGCAGTCTTAAAAAAGAGAAAATTGAATTCCAGTCTAATAAGCAACTTCCCCAGAGCTGGCTGAATTCAGAAAGCTCACAGCTGCTTGAAAATATGCAAAGAGCACTATCTGACATTTTACTAAAGAAATTAAGTAAACCCATTAATTTCTCCCTGCAATTGCAAGTGTAAAAAAAAAGAAAAAAAAGAAAAACGTACTCATCTAGAATCTGGCAAAAACTAACAGTCCCATTTTTGAAACAGAAACAAATACAGGCAATTTTCTAAAATATGAGAGAGGAATACTATTTCTTCTATCACTGCAGGCTTTATATAAAGTTCTAAGTCACCACACTGGAGTAATGTCTTTTTGAAAGGGCCTCAGAATAGCTGAGGGAAAACAGCATATTAAAGATCAATCAATGGTAACAATGCAATTCCATTGTTCAGAAAGTGAGGGAGGGAGTTCTTTACACGACTTGCCCGTAATCACACACTCTTAGCTAAACCCAGTCTGCAGTAAAGCTAAGCCTTCAGGTGTGAAAGCCATCCCTGCTATGCAGTGTTAAGACTGTTCCTGCAGAGCAGTGCCATTCAGTGAATGTGAAGGTCAGTCCCACCTGTTTTGACTTTGTGATTTGTTGGGGTATTTTTTATCTTTCATGACATTTGGCACGTATATTTGGTGGATGAGGAATTGGTTGGGTGGTCGCATCCAGAGAGTAGAGGTCAAGGTGTGTGGATGGGGATCAGTGACTAAGTGATGTTGCTCAGGAATCTGTAATGGGACCAGTATTGTTTATCAACACCATAGACAGTGGGATTGAGTGTACCCTCACCAAATTCGGGGATGCCACCAAGCTGAGTGGTTGACACACCTGAAGGATGGGATGTCATCCAGAGGGACCTGGACAAGCTCAAGAAGCGGCCCCATGGGAACCTCATGAGGTTCAACAAGGCCAAGTGCAAGGTGCTGCACCTGGGTCAGGGCAACTCCCAGTATCAATACAGGCTGGGGGCTGAAGGGACTTAGGGCAGACCTGCCAAGAACGATTTAGGGATATTGGTGGATAAAATCTGGACATGAACCAGCAATGTACATTTACAGCCCACAGAGCCAACTGGAATCATAAAAAGAAGCATGGCCAGCAAGTTGAGAGAGGAGATGCTACCCATCTACTCTGCTCTAATGAGACACCATCTGGACTGCTCCATGCAGCTCTGAGGTCCTCAGCACAGGAAGCACATGAACCTCTTGGTGCAGGTGCAGAGGAGGGCCCCTAAGACGACTAGAGGGATGAAACATCCCTCCTAAAGATAAAGGCTGAGAGAGCTGGGATTGTTCCTTGTGGAGAAGAGAAGGCTCCAGGGTGATGTTATTACAATCCTTTCAGTACTTAAGGGGAACTTGTAAGAAAGATGAGGACAGAAATTTTAGTAGCGCCTGTTGCAACAGGACAAGGAGCACTGGTTTTAAACTAAAAGAGAGTAGATTCAGACTAGATAAAGGGAAGCAATTTTTTCCAGTGTGAGTAGTAAAATACTGGAACAGGTTGTCCAAAGGGGTGGTAGATGCCCCATCCCTGGAAACATTCAAGGTCAGGTTGGATAGGGCTCTGAGCAACCTGATCTAGGAAGACGTACCTGCTCACTGCAGGGGGGTTGGAACTAATGACCTCTAGAAGTTCCTTCCAACCCAAACTACTACATGATTCTAAACATACCTTAAGAGCTTTACAACAGGTAGAACCAAGATGACGTTTGCCAGCCACTGACAGGATCTTTGAAGCTACACCTGGAATACTAAGCTAAAGAAGGCCACACAGCAATCCAGTGTGTAGTCTTGGTTTTTTACGACCCTGCTCATGCTTAGCCACCTGCAGAGCTTGCTTGTTTCCCTGAGATCACAGCCTGGCGTTTCTTTGCAACTTGACCAAAGAAGCTGGAGCCAGCACATCCATCCTCCAGGCTGGCTTTACACTCACAGAAGTACGACTGACATTTGTGACAAAAAGCCAGTTATACCCTTTCAAGTTCAGTAACAGAATGCCCTGATCAGCACAGAAAACAGTCTATTACACTGCATGGAAGTTTTGCTTGGTAAAAATCAGAGTTGCATTAACGTAGTCATTTCTTTTATCAGTCTGAAAGCAGAAAGTGAACAGGTCATAAGTCTCCTCACAGCAATGAATCTCTTGATATTCTAAAAATGCAGAACTTGGCTTCACTGGGTTTTTCATTATTGACTTTCCACTAACCTGTTTTCAGTGCGTGTTCTGGTTCTGTAGAAGCCTTAGTGAATATATTAAGCCTCTTTCCTACTTTGAGACTTCTATAAACAAAAAAAGAAAACCGATATTTAGTATTTCACAACACCTCACAACATTGCCAGATAGCAAATTAAGAAAGCACAAAATATTTTCATGAACTAACAGATCTCTGGAGGGAAAAAAAAAAAAGAGAGATAGCGGCTCTCACTAAATTCTCAGGCTTTTAACCAGAGAAAGTGTTTATGACTATTATTCATAACAAAGCTTCTCTAAACATTTCCGTGTGAAAGAATGAGCATAAATCAAACATCACATTTGCAGTCATTTTTTACTGGAGTATTTAGGAAGCTGAACAAAGGTAAACAGTATCAAACCACAGTACTTAAGTGATTTTACAAAGTTGCAACTATCTGAAGACTTGGGTTTTTCCTCTAAAAATATTGCACAATTCCGGAACAGAAAAGTCAACGGCAAAATCAAATAATTCTTGCTTTATGGTATAAATAGCCTTTCTGGAAGATTACACAGCCACCTTCTCTGCTGTATGCCAAACAGTCAGAATATATCCCTGTGATATATTTTAAATAGCCTCATCCTGATGCTCTCTCTTCTGAATATAAAAATATTTCACTCTGACCATCTATTTGCAATGATGTTTATCATTAGCATAAGTTTATACTAAAAAAATTTGGAAATACAAGACTTCAATAAGCAATCAAAGTAAATTCTTATTAATGAAAACAAACCCCAATGTCTTTAGAAACAATTATAATTTTAATCATACTATCTTCCATGTTTTCACTGAAATTCTAGCTGTTACTATGTTTTGTTATTACATATCCACTGTTACCCTTTCTGACCTTAAAATTCCACCTTTCTGGATTTACTGGAGATTTCAAATGGCCTCAACTACTTCTGCAAACCTGCTCTTGTCATATTACATTTCAGTGATGAAACTCCCCTGGATCTATTTCAGCAGAGAGTAATCTAGTTACAAAACCTTAAAAGAATGTTGATTTGGGATTGTATTTTCCTGTCTGTGTGTACTCCCAATCACACTGGCCAAAGATACAAGCATGACTTGGAAGAACATTTATTTTAAAATGACAGATTTAAATTACTAAAAAGCAACATCACTCATTTCATTGCAACCTACTTATTTGACTTAACTTAGATATTCTTCCTAATCATTCTTTTCATATTATCAATTGATATGTGAATCCATTAGGTTTTTTAGGTATGCAGGACAAAACTCAAGCCTGAAACTGGAGACAGTTTACTCATTACATGGATTTTTAAAACTATTTTAAAGTACTGTTCCTGAAGTTATATACCAAGCAGACTTTCATCACACAAAGAAGGCAAGACTGTTTCTCAGATATCATTAATTTCATAATTTTTTCAAACATAAGTGAAATTCACTTCACTTTGCAGTATGTTAATAAATGAGAAGTTTAGCAAATATATAAAGTAATATACACTGTACGAGCATGTAATAGCTGAGGTTCATCCTTCTGGATCACATTATTTCTATTCCTACATACTTTGAAAAACTTTTAATCCAACACCTTAAATAAAGCCTTTCTTGTAATCAGTGAAGAATTGCAGCGTAATAACAAAATTACTTCCATGTGACTATTACCTCTGTCTGATAATGATGCAAAGAATAAAAATATCTATAGAGCTATTGTTCATCTGATAACGAAATCAGTGCCCTTTCTTCTCAAACCAGCAGCCTGTAGCTGAATGAAAAATCCAGGACAGAAATTTCTAAGTCAGGAGAGCTCAGTCAAGACCTTTGTTCCTCTTCTTCCCTTCTACTTCCATCACAAAAAGCCCCTCTTGCACCTCCTACCAGCTTTGCATCAGAACAGAAAACACTGCACATCTATAACATTGAAGAGGCCCAAGAGATGCTTCCCTAACACACCACGGCAATTTAGCAGTTCAAGAACAAGGAAGTTACTCAGAACCATTTCAGCAAGCTGGTTAAAGTTCTTCTAATGACTTCTAATGGCCATAAGCCACTTCAATGTTTTCACGTGATCTACATGGCCCAATGCCTGTTTTCCAGTTTGTTCCTTACGGGAAGTCACAATTCTCTGTTTATGATACACTGAACTAGATGTCTTAGATGACCAGAGAGAGCAGAATACTGTACATCTATTCACCATAAACTTATGCTTTTTTTTCCTTAGTTATCCAAATTCTGTCTTCACCATGATCTAGCCAAACACAAGTGATTCCCTCAACTTCTAGTCCGTAACCCCAAGAAAAAGGGACTAATTCTTAAAGTAAATTAATGCCAAGAGAAGGTAATCTTACTAAAAACTCCTAGAGAAAGAACATACTGAGAAGGAATGATGAGCTGCCATGAGAAAATCAAAAGACTGCAGGCAATAAAGCACAGTTTACAGGAGTAAACCAAAAATGTAGGAACACTCCTTAATTCACTAAAAAATAGACTGGTCACATAATACAAGATAACAGGAAGACAAAATCAGCAAGATAAGGTTAAGGAGTATCCTAAAATCACAAGGTAAATTATAAAGTTAATTTCATAGACAATTATAATGTCACAGAAAATAGAGAGAGGTGGTAGAATAAAACCCCCAAATTTATTATCTCTTTAAAACCCCAAGAGAATTGATGAGACTCTTCTAAACAGAACATTATCAAAGTTTTCCAGGAGAGGAAAGCAAGCCTTCAAAGCCTCCATTTCCCAAAAAGTTAAGAAAGCAACGTAAAATTGCATTATGAATAAGTGAGGAAAATTTAAGCTATTTGAAACAAGCACAATTACATTTCAGCACCAAGTATTTTTAATTATCTAAAATGTAACATTAGTAATTGCATGCTCCTTCTGTTGGTAGGCAACACAACAAAAATACCTTCTGGAGTCAAAAGACTGAGATGAAAATCTTTCAGGCCTTATTCTTTGACCATCCTCATCCAACTCCAAGGAAATGCGATGGGATATCCTCACACCCCTCTGTGCTGGTGACTGCCTTTTAACTGTCATTTCGGAAATAACGTTGCTGAAATTAAAAACGTGAAATGTAAAAACTCAACAAATTGACAAAGCGAGGAAGTTTGTCATATGTATAAACCAGAAACTCTACTCTCTATTGGTTTCATAAACCTCTATGAGGCAGAACTATACATTCCTCACAAAATACACACATCTTTAAACCAATAAACATTCAAATCTGACTTTCTAAACCATTTAGTTGTTACATTCTATATAGGAAAAGTGCTATTTTAGCCTATTAAATCTACAATGAATGCTTTCTTTGAAATTATTTTGTTTCCAACTAAAAAGAATTACTTTGTTTACAACTAAAAAAAACCAATCATGTATATGTATCTGCATACCAATATTCAGAGTGTACCAGATATGTTTTGTTTAGGTGAATAAGGAATTTCTCTGGATACAAGAAATAGGCTGAAATAGGGAGGTAAAAATCACCAGGTTTTTTGGACAGGAACCAACACTGCCCAGGGCCAGAGTTGTGCTGCTGCAGTCCAAAGGGAAGCTTGCCTTCATACATCAGCTGACATGGGCCAATCATGCCACCCTAATAAGTAGGTCACCTTTCCTGATCCACTGCAATCTGCTGCATTGCATAATCATATTACAGCATTAACAGACCACATCTTCCTTCATAATTCTGTAGTCAAAATCATATGTGAAGAGCAAACATTCTCATCTCTTCCAGCACTGTATGCAGCTCATTCTGAAGGCAAAGGGCAACACACACCACCTTTTTGCCTCTGCCCATGAGCTCCCTTAACTGGCAAGTCTGCTGGTTGGTAAAGGCCAAGCTGGTAATTCTTCCTCACAGCTATCCATCCTCTCCACCCACCGCTTCCAGTCACACACAGACATCCAAAATTGTAGCACTCAAGTTTTCAGACACAAGTATGGTCGAAAAAAATAAAAACAGGCAAAGTCAAAAATACTGCAGATCCATTTTATGAAAATCTGAATGAAATTCAAACTATGCTTTTGGCAGTTTAAGTCAAAAGAGATTTTACTTTCAAGAAAGAAATACTTCTGGAAAATTGTAAAAGCTAATTGCCACAGCAACACAGCAGGATTTCTCTTCAGTCTTAGATGTGGTTTCAAATGGCAGAATAAGAACAGCACAGCTCTTCTGGTACCTACTCTGAAAGGCATCTGAAAGCAAGTTTTAAGTAATTTTATTTTAATCTTAAATAAAAACCAATCTCAGATTAGTCACATATCTCACATTAGAAATTACTCTATGAAGTGGCTGTTGGCATTAGTAAGCTGGTTTTGGGCCAGAGGCTTGACACACTTATGAGAGTCAAAGGGACGTAATTCCTAAGGTCAGACACACACAGCCCAGCCCAATGGCCTGACTCAGCTGTGACCTAAAATGCTGAAGTGTTCCTGTGCTTCAGGGGAGTCAGGATTGCTCAGAGAACATCTCCTTGATTTACCTGCAGTTTTGCACAGTATGTATGTATGGCCAGACTTCAGACTTCACGAGCGAAGATTTGGGCAGGGCTGTCCCCACGTGGGTGTGCCCTTCCAGCCTGCACAGTGGATGTTTTAGGTGAGGCACAGCGTGCGCAGAACTGGCCCCACCGTTTAAGTCCTGAGGTCCATCTGCCACGGCCGAGCAAGCTTGGACAGTGACAGGGAAGTCCTCGGGACTGTCACAGCACCCGGTACTAACCGGGGCTGACCCTGCTGAGCATCCGAGATGTGACGGGATGGGATGGCAGGAAGGCATTGAACTGCCAGGGGACGGTCCCACTGAGACTGGAACTCAGGTCCTTGGGATTCGGAGTCCAGAGTGCTCTCCTTTACACCACGGGACTGCCCCAGGTTTTGCACAGTAAATCTGAACAGACTACACTACCAATCCATCAGAATATGCACTCAGTGGTATCATATTTCTCACTGGGAAATCCTAATGTTACCCCATCATTGGTATATGAATGTTTCTGGCAGCAACATCCAACACTTTATCACTAAAAGTAGACCTCTATCACTAAAAGTGCCCCTGTATTAACAAAAATAAAACTACAAAGATTTTATTAATGCATTTGGAACAAAAAAATCAGTTTACAAAGTCACATTCCAACCCCAGTGTACCTATAGTGGTTGATATTACATACTACCTCATCTCCCAGTGATGGTAAAAACCTAAATTCCTAGACACTTCTGCCTTCCAGAGACAGGAAGAGGTAGAACCTTTGTAATAACCATAGATTCTCTCTCCTTTCTGATTACCAGTCAATAATTATAATACTAAAAATGGAGACCTAAGGAGCTTTGGATATATTTTAGTGAAAGCTCTGAACTACTTTTCTTCTTCTTCACCCAAAACAGGAGCTGAA
The DNA here is from genome assembly GCA_013396695.1 of Sakesphorus luctuosus. Classification (NCBI taxonomy): domain Eukaryota; kingdom Metazoa; phylum Chordata; class Aves; order Passeriformes; family Thamnophilidae; genus Sakesphorus; species Sakesphorus luctuosus. Next base: position 551,544 of record VWZD01009210.1, read on the forward strand.
ATTTCAGCTTCTAGGTTGAAACCACAGATTTTATTTTGGTGTAGTGCTATTGTGCTTTCTATTGAGTGAAACTTTATCCCACACTGAGAGAAATAAACTTCTGTATCATCAATATTTTCCCCTCCTCACGAACACACTGACCTCGTGCTGTCTACAAAACAAGGCGATGAGATGACTCTGTACAACAGTGACCTCTGGAGGTTGTGCCACTATCCTGGTAAAAATAATTGGCACAAAAGATCTGGACAATGCACAGCTGATTACATATCATAAACCACAACAGAGGTATCCAGTTTTTTGCAGTCCACACTATATGGTTCTACTGCCTGTGGAAGTCTCTCATTTTTAAGTATTTCAAACAACTGACGAATATATCTTAGCTTTTAAAATGTGTCAGTATATTAAATGCAAAACTTTTATAGAAAAAAATGGAAAGCTAAACTGCCCATATTGTCTTGTCAAAAGAAAATTCAACACAAAATAATCATGTAGGAACAAAAGTAAATGCTTCTAATATATTAAAAGCATTTTAGTGTGCTGTATGAATTGATATATTGTGGAGTATAAATCATGTAGAATCAAGTCTGAGGGCTGCTGGGCTATGTAAAATCAACATTTTTAAACAGTAGTCAGAAACCTGAAAGTACTACATTTATCTAAAAGAACTGAAAGGTCACTACTAACTCGGAAAGGTTTACTGTAATCCAGTTTTCTGTCATGAAAATCAGCAGGAGTTGCTGGTCTTTCTTTAAAACTCATCCACTGATGATGAGTTTCAAACTGTTACTCAACTGCTAATGAAAAAAATAAAACTTTTCAGCAAATAATGGCACAGGGCAAGGGAGGGAGGAGAAGTGTATTCCCTGGGGGAAATAAGCTAGGTCACAAAGCTGCCCCAGGGAACAGAACTTGCCAACTCAAAGCACAGCAAGCCAGCCATGACATTCCAAAAAGGCTGGTTCTGGTTGAGAAAAATGCATTTTTCTAACGAGAGATCCACCACAAGCATGTCATTAAATTCTGTAATACCACATTTTAACCAACAAATTAACAATATGGAGGCACTATATAGCTGCAGCTTTTAAATTTCTGAAGAAATTCGACTCTCTTTCATAAAAAAAAACATTTTTGCTTAGACTACAAGCTCCTTAGTCACCGTCTTTCTTCCACTGCAGCCAGAGCTGGGTGCTTCAGGAAATGTGCAGTGGCTGACAAGACAGGGAGCCCCTGATGGGAGTAGGCAAACCAATCGCACCTAGACAAGGGTATGTGCACCTCAGGGAAGGGAGACAGGCACATGTGAGGTGAGGTTAGCACTGTATGCATTAGCTGAGTGAGTATCCCCATGGTCCTCCAGCATCTCATCAGGTTCTCAAGTAGGTTGTAATTGCATTTAAGTTGGCCACCCACAGTCAATGCCATTATTAAGACATTTGTGTACTCTGTTCTTCTAAAAAGCCTGGTGACAGAGAGGGCACCAGCCCATTGGTAATTAACAGTTTAATGAACATATGCTTTATATAGATATCCTTATAACTGAAAAACAGGTATTTTGCTTAAACAAGTTATTCACTGAGCACTGTATGTGCACTCTCTGTGCAATCATCTAACTCAACCTGTCTGCAAAGATCCATCACATTCTTAATTTCTACTCCCTCAGAAGGCAGACAGCCACAAACATCATTAGCTTGTTGGCTGCTCTCTTTGCAGTACATTGATAACCACATCAAGCAGATCCTTTACTGATCCCTACAAATAATAATACATGTAACCTACAAATAATAATAGATAGGTCAAACTTAGATACTGGTTTGGGACAAATTTGTTTTCACAAAATAAATTAGAACTAAGACAAGCAGCTTGCAGTTCACACTGCAAACAGACAAAAAGAAAGGTTTCACATTTATATTTTGCTGAAGATTCAATTTTCTGTTTGTTCAACATTGCACTTAGATTTAATGCCTTATTTTCTGGGAAGTCATTTGAATATTAGCCGAAAAAAAATCAGAATGAAAAATCTGTCTTTAGCTATCATCCCAAAGAGCAGTATGCACAACTGTTCCAGTTTCCAAACAAATGTTTCTCATCTCTTTGAAAGCCACACTGGAAACAGACTTAAGCCAAGAGATGAGTTTCTTGGGTTGACTGGAAAGTTTTGAAAGGAAGGGTGGGGCTATAAACAGAGCTGCTCTAGTTCAGTTCTGCAGAGCTGTCAGGAAAATTCACCAGTCCAGACAGAATGTCTGAAACGTCTACAAATCCATCCATTGTATGAGAAATTTGGAAGCTTGTGACAAAAAAAAAAAACAGCTCACAAAAAAGCTGTTATTTTGCTAGCCTGTCCAAGACAGCAACGATCCTGGGCAGGAAAACAATTCCACTCCTGCAAAACCATTTTAGAAAAACAGTAGCAAAATTTAGAGTTTGGTACAACCAAACCCATGATGTTGCTAATATACATTAATCCCAAGGATACACTGTCCAAATATATCTTTTAGGGCCATCTTTCCAATACAGAAGCCAGCCACCATCAGGATGACATTGAAAAATGAGAGTTTTGAATATAATTGAGAATAACATTAAACAAACAGACCGTATGTTGACAGTGCCCCCCTTCCGCTGTTTATCTGTGGTTTCTTCATGTCTTCTTAGTTGTGCAAGGAGTTCTGATTCGGTTTGTTTCTTGTTGAGGGGAAGGGAAGATGCAACTGCAGAAGCAGCCTTCACCAGTTCTGCATTTAAAGGCCTTCCTCTGTGAGAGACACAACAGAGACAAAAAAAGAAAAACCTTTAATATATTTAAATTGTCATTTCTGTACTGCCACTTTATGTCTGAATAACTCAGAAGTTAGTCAGATATTTTCCCAAATGAGGGTGGCCAGTGGGACAGGTAGGTTTGCCCTAAACTGCACTGATCATTCAATGCCGAATGACTCTGACAAGCTCTTGTTCTCAAACCTGGGGAGATGGCAGCCCTGTGCTACTGCACAGCTTCTTGGACATACAGTTTGTGGACTACTGGCAGCACAGACCTGTGGGGTAACAAATATGATGTAACACATTGTGCAGAGGAGCCACACCAAACACCTGACAATCATGATGCCATTCTTAAACATTTTTTCTTTTTCCTCAGCTTTACTACATTTTATCTGAATAGTATTTTCCCTTTCCCATTAAAATAACTTTCCAGAGGCAGATGCTAATGCCACCTTTGCAGAGTCTCAGTGCAGAAAATGGGGGTGTATGGTAGAAAGCTACCAGCATCTTTTGTCCACATTCTTCCGTGATTTACTCCAATCTACATCTGTACAACACACTCCAAGATTCTTTTCCATAGCTGGAAATGACATTTGATGGTTTATGTTGTTCTAAATAATGAAAAAAAAAATTGAAAAAAGGATAACACAGGCTAAGAAAAGTTTGTTTACCGTTGAATGTCTTCTGTATTTCTCTGAGGACCTTCACTGTCTGGGCCTTCCAGTCTGTTCATGGCTTGCTTTTTGCTCTCACTTGCTTTTAATTCTTGGAGTTTCCTTCTGTAGCTCACTTCCACTTTCATATTACCAATAATGTCTAACAGCTTCTGCTTCGGTGTTCCTGCTGTACCCTCCTGTCTCTTTGGTGCCCCTTTGGTGGTGCTGTCTTTGGAAGAGGTAGATTCATCTTTCTCAGTAGAAAGCACACTGCTTGTGCTGAAGGGTTTTTGTATTTTGCTAGATGATACACAAAGTTAAAAAACAGAAGTTACAAATAGAGTCCAAGGCTGAATTTTATAAGTCTACAAAAAAACCCCAAAACATCAATTACAACTGTCTAGGCCTGAGTATGTTAAGTATACGTCAAACTGTACCTTTTGACTTTTGAGAAGGACTGGGACACCATTTCAAACTATTGATTACTTACTGTTCCCTCATAAAAAAAAATCAACTTTATAACACTGTTTATTTGTGGAGGAAATAATTTATGAACTTATAACTTTTTAAGTATTTCTGCATTAGGTAGCAGAGTGAGTTTGAATCTACTGGTACCTGATACTTATATTCAGTGATACTACAGAAAACTCACCAAAACTCTTAAAATGAGTCAATAAAGAGAACATTCCCAGCCATCTGAGACAAAGACTGTACACATACATTGAGCTTCGCATGTTTCCCCTCTTGTGGCACTACTACAGATCACATTCCCCTATCCTGCAATATAGCAGCCAAGTGGGGAAATGGATGCTGCTACAAGATAACAAAGTAACAAAGAAATTATTTGGGTTATCCTTCCCTTTGAAATAATAGCTCCTCTACTTATTTTACCATATCATTGCAAAGAAGCTGAAACTGAGACAGTGCAGGTGAAGATGCTAAACCAGGGCAGTAGGGAGCCACTCAGCAGATTGCACAGACACAACTGCATTCTCTAGAAAAACTACCAAAAAATTCAAAGAACTGTTCTCTTTACTACTCTAAAATGAAGTGTTTAAATCTCTAAATTCACAACTGCCAATTTTGCTTAAAAATCATCCTCAAGTTACTGAAATAAAGAAAAAAAATAAAATTAAATAAAATTAAACACTTCAGTAGATCTTAAAACACTTCCACAAATCTGAAGGAATTTTTACACACTTTCCTTCCTCATACCTATCTCTCTTTGGCTAAAAAGGGGAAATCTGCCAGTATCAGAAGACATCACACTTCAGTCCCTCTGCACTTAATGAATTGTCAGCATTAAATCCTAAATTTGGATGTTGAAAAGCATGAGGAAAATTTAAGAAAAGTTTCAGAACTTTATTACTAGGAAGATGGCAGGAGCCCTCCTGCTGTTTTACACCATGTTGCTCTCCACGGGTCTTTGTCCAACTCATTTTTCATTAAGCTGCCTGTTCCTCAACACTAACCATTCAGAAACCACAAGAATCACAGAACATTAAGGGTCTGGAAGGGACCTCAAAGATGATCTAGTGCCAACCCCCCTGCCACTGCCAGGACACGTCCCACTAGACCAGGTTCCTCAAGGTATCCAACCTGGCCTTGAACACTGCCATGGTTGGGGTATCCCCAACCTCCCTGGGCAACCTGTTCCAGTGTTTCAGCACCCTCACAGTAAAGAACCTCTTCCAAATACCTAATCTGAATTTCCTCTTTCTTTTTTGTATCCATTCTCCCTTGTCCTATCACTACAGTTCCTGATGAAGACTCCCTCTCTGGCTTCCCCGCAGGCCCCCTTCAGACACTCAAAGACTGCTATGAGGTCTCCACACAACCTTCTCTTCTCCAGGCTGAACAGCCACACATTTCTCAGCCTAATCTTTGCTTACAAAGATAAGAGGAACAGGAAAATACAGCAAGACTGCAAGCCTTAGACATTCAACGCCAGCACTGCACTGCAGTTTGCACCGCTGTGTTTCACCTGCCACCAGGTTTGCCTTCTGCTGGGAATCGCAGCCCCAGGGAGCAAAAGCAGCTACCCAAGAGCCAGAACTGCTTTGTGCATGTGGCCATCCAGCATCGGAGCTGGTTCAAAAATATCGAGGAGTTTGGAAATGGGAAAAAAATATAAATAACAGTACAGCTGGCCTATCATTAAAAGCAGTGAAAAATCTTTTAGAAAACATGAATCATAGAATAGATTTAATTGGAAAAGACCTCCAAGATCATGAAGTCCAACCCTTGGTCCAACTCCAGTCCATTTACCAGATTATGGCACTCAGTGCCANTTCAGTGATACTACAGAAAACTCACCAAAACTCTTAAAATGAGTCAATAAAGAGAACATTCCCAGCCATCTGAGACAAAGACTGTACACATACATTGAGCTTCGCATGTTTCCCCTCTTGTGGCACTACTACAGATCACATTCCCCTATCCTGCAATATAGCAGCCAAGTGGGGAAATGGATGCTGCTACAAGATAACAAAGTAACAAAGAAATTATTTGGGTTATCCTTCCCTTTGAAATAATAGCTCCTCTACTTATTTTACCATATCATTGCAAAGAAGCTGAAACTGAGACAGTGCAGGTGAAGATGCTAAACCAGGGCAGTAGGGAGCCACTCAGCAGATTGCACAGACACAACTGCATTCTCTAGAAAAACTACCAAAAAATTCAAAGAACTGTTCTCTTTACTACTCTAAAATGAAGTGTTTAAATCTCTAAATTCACAACTGCCAATTTTGCTTAAAAATCATCCTCAAGTTACTGAAATAAAGAAAAAAAATAAAATTAAATAAAATTAAACACTTCAGTAGATCTTAAAACACTTCCACAAATCTGAAGGAATTTTTACACACTTTCCTTCCTCATACCTATCTCTCTTTGGCTAAAAAGGGGAAATCTGCCAGTATCAGAAGACATCACACTTCAGTCCCTCTGCACTTAATGAATTGTCAGCATTAAATCCTAAATTTGGATGTTGAAAAGCATGAGGAAAATTTAAGAAAAGTTTCAGAACTTTATTACTAGGAAGATGGCAGGAGCCCTCCTGCTGTTTTACACCATGTTGCTCTCCACGGGTCTTTGTCCAACTCATTTTTCATTAAGCTGCCTGTTCCTCAACACTAACCATTCAGAAACCACAAGAATCACAGAACATTAAGGGTCTGGAAGGGACCTCAAAGATGATCTAGTGCCAACCCCCCTGCCACTGCCAGGACACGTCCCACTAGACCAGGTTCCTCAAGGTATCCAACCTGGCCTTGAACACTGCCATGGTTGGGGTATCCCCAACCTCCCTGGGCAACCTGTTCCAGTGTTTCAGCACCCTCACAGTAAAGAACCTCTTCCAAATACCTAATCTGAATTTCCTCTTTCTTTTTTGTATCCATTCTCCCTTGTCCTATCACTACAGTTCCTGATGAAGACTCCCTCTCTGGCTTCCCCGCAGGCCCCCTTCAGACACTCAAAGACTGCTATGAGGTCTCCACACAACCTTCTCTTCTCCAGGCTGAACAGCCACACATTTCTCAGCCTAATCTTTGCTTACAAAGATAAGAGGAACAGGAAAATACAGCAAGACTGCAAGCCTTAGACATTCAACGCCAGCACTGCACTGCAGTTTGCACCGCTGTGTTTCACCTGCCACCAGGTTTGCCTTCTGCTGGGAATCGCAGCCCCAGGGAGCAAAAGCAGCTACCCAAGAGCCAGAACTGCTTTGTGCATGTGGCCATCCAGCATCGGAGCTGGTTCAAAAATATCGAGGAGTTTGGAAATGGGAAAAAAATATAAATAACAGTACAGCTGGCCTATCATTAAAAGCAGTGAAAAATCTTTTAGAAAACATGAATCATAGAATAGATTTAATTGGAAAAGACCTCCAAGATCATGAAGTCCAACCCTTGGTCCAACTCCAGTCCATTTACCAGATTATGGCACTCAGTGCCACGGCCAATCTCAGTTTAAAAACCTCCAGGGATGGTGAATCCACCACCTCTCTGGGCAGCCCATTCCAATGCCTGATTACTCTCTCTGGAAAGAAATTTTTTCTGATCTCCAACTTAAATTTCCCTGGCAGAGCTTGAGCCCGTGCCCCCTTGTCCTATTGCTGAGTGCCTGGGAGAAGAGACCAACCCACACCTGGCTACAACTTCCCTTCAGGTAGTTCTAGACAGTGCTGAGGTCACCTCTGAGCCTCCTCTTCTCCAGGCTAAACAACCCCAGCTCCCTCAGCCTCTCCCCACAGGACTTGTGCTCCAGTCCCTTCACCAGCCTTGTTGCTCCTCTCTGGACCCGCTCCAGCACCTCAATATCTTTCCTCAACTGAGGGGCCCAGAACTGAACACAATACTCAAGGTGTGACCTCACCAACGCAGAGTACAGGGGAAGGATCACTGCCCTGGTCCTGCTGGCCACGCTATTCTTGATCCAGGCCAGGATCCCCTTGGCCTTCTTGGCCACCTGGGCACACTGTTGGCTCATGTTGAGCTTCCTGTCAATTAGTACCCCCAGGTCCCTTTCCGCCTGGCTGCTCTCCAGCCACTCTGTGCCCAGCCTGTAGCGCTGCATGGGGTTGTTGTGCCAAAGTGCAGGACCCGGCACTTGGCCTTGTTGAACTTCATCCCATTGGGATCAGGCCCAAACGAACCCCCAGACACTGCTCTCAGCATGTGCACAGCAGTGCCCAGGAGGCAGCGCCGCTCTGATGCCCCACACGCCGCAGAACCAGGGCCAGGTCACACACGCGGATCGCTCACACCACCCCACGACGGGAAGGACGGCAAGGAAAGCAACGCGAGAAACACGACCCACGCCATTCCCCTCTCCTGATTGCATTTCCCGGTCCCTCGTGGTGCCGCTGGCGCCCAGCCAGGCGGGACAGGCGGATCCCGGCCCGCAGAAGGCCGCGCTCCGGGACACGGCCCGGCCACCGGCACAGCCCCGCACCCCCGACGCCAGGTGAGGATGTGCGGGAGCGACAGTACCTGCAAGGCCTCCCATGCTGCGGCGCTGCCCCGGCTGGCCCGAGCAGCCGCGATGTGAGCCCACCACAGCCCCAGCCCCGCACACCGACACCGACACGGCCCCACATTGCTCCCGCGCCCCGTGCCCGCGCTCCCGGCGCCGCCGGCCGGGAACAGGAGCCGCGCAGCGCGTTCCGCGCAGCAGCGTTCCGGCCGGGATCCTCCTCTCCGGCCACGGGATACGCTCCCGCTCTGTGCCAGGAGCTGCAGGAGCGGGAAAAGAGAGTTGCCAGCAGGTCGAGGGAGGTGATCTTGCCCCTCTACTCAGCCCTGGAGAGGCTGCATCGGGAGTGCTGTGTCCAGTTCTGGGCTCCTCGGCACATCAGGGACGTGGAGCTCCTGGAGCTCTTGGAGCGGGTCCAGCGGAGCTCTGTGAAGAGGATTAGCAGGGAAGAGCAATAAGGCTGGTGAAGGGACTGGAGCACAAGTCCTATGGGGAGAGGCTGAGGGAGCTGGGGTTGTTTAGCCTGGAGAAGAGGAGGCTCAGAGGTGACCTCAGCACTGTCTGGAACTACCTGAAGGGAAGTTCTAGCCAGGTGGGGGTTGGTCTCTTCTCCCAGGCACTCAGCAATAGGACAAGGGGGCACGGGCTCAAGCTCTGCCAGGGGAAATTGAAGTTGGAGATCAGAAAAAAATTCTTTCCAGAGAGAGTAATCAGGCATTGGAATGGCCTGCCCAGAGGTGGTGGATTCACCATCCCTGGAGGTTTTTAAACTGAGATTGGCCGTGGCACTGAGTGCCATGATCTGGTAAATGGACTGGAGTTGGACCAAGGGTTGGACTTGATGATCTTGGAGGTCTCTTCCAACCCAATCAATTCTATGATTTTATGATCTCCCTTACTAGGAAAGGCTGAGGAAGCAGGGCCTGTTCAGCCCTGAGGAGAGATAACTGAGAGGGGACCTCCTCAGTGCATCCAGGTGTCTGAAGGGAGAGCATCAGGAGGATGGAGCCAGGCTCTGCTTGGTGGTGCCAACCACTGGGACATAATAGGCAACAGGCAGAAACTCACACACAGAAAGTTCCACCAGAACATGAGGAAGAATTTCTTTACTGTGCATGTGACCATGCACTGGAAGAGATTTCCCAGGGAGGTTGTGGACTCTCCCTCACTGGGGATATTCAAGAGCCGTCTGAACACGATCCTGTACCACGTGCTCTGGGATGGACCTGCTTGAGCAGGGAGGTTGGACCAGGTGACCCACCATGATCACTTCCAACCTGACTGATTCTATGACTCTGTAAAACCAAACCTCGGGATGTGCCTTCTGAAGCATTTAATGGTTGGAGATCCCCAAAGTCTTGGAGAAACTGCAGCTCTCAACACTGAGCAAGAGCAGATAAGTGCAAGGGTCTCTACTGGGGCCAAAGCACATACCTCTAATAATTTTGTGGAGGAAAAGAAAATCTGTGTTTACTGGATTCATGTGTCTCATCAGGTTGCTCCTGTTATTTCCACCACTGAATAATCCCTAAATTGGTTCCAAAGTAAGGACACCAATCCTGTCCTAGTGGCTCACCCATGCCAGTTTTTTTAAGAGCTAAGTATGTTTTTTCTTATATTTAATAAAGAGATTTAATAGATTTAACAGGTTTGTGTTCCCAGAAGAGTTGGGTTTTGGGGTTTTTTCTTTTAGCCTGTTGTCAGCAGTACAGCTAAGGACAAATAAAATATGTAGCAGCATCCAAAACTGTGTGACAGGGTATCTGAAGACCAAAGTTACCTCTCTGAATGACAGAAGATCTTGTATTTCAGAGCATAAATTGCTTTAAGAAATGTGAAAATTAATTCCTTTACAGACAGCTATTTAGAGTGTGTCTCACCTCTCTCTAAGGCTTATGGTACTGAAAATATTAAGTATAAAACACAGGTTTCAGCCCATACGGCACTTTTGGTGTGTGGCTGGCTCACAGGGATGTTTCAGCATCCAGCCATTTTGTGAGGGATGTCGGATGCCCAAGGGGTGTGATATACAAATGCCCTCTATTTCCCTCACACAGATTTTCCAATCTAGATAACTTCACTAACAAATTAGTTTTAGTCATAAAGACTGATGCTTTGCATCACAATCCTCCTTTGCTGTGAGCTGCTGCCTGGTACTATCATGTTGCCCTGGCTGAAGCAATGTATCAAGACAATTCCCAGTTCAGTTGATATTCAGTAACTAACTTTACATAAATCCATTTCATGCCTCAACCATCAGTTGTTCTTTTAAGAAATGGATAGAAGTGTTTTTGCATGAGATTCAAAGGGTAAGTGCAATTGGCTACAGGCAGAAAATGCCCATGGTACACCATAACTCCATGGCAACTGATAGTTATCAAGAATATTAAGCAAAATAAGAAAAATTATTTACTGAAAACAGAACCTGGAAGTACAATTCTTACACTGCAAGGAAACATTCCTTCAAAGACCTGTAACAAGAACATGAGCTTTTTTTTTCCTCTGACTTGCACTATCCCTTATCCCTCTGCTGGTTTGGCTGAGCAGCCACGGGTGCAGGCAGCAGAAACAGCCACGTGGTGGCAATATGCTCATTGCAGTGCTGCATTTCATGGCTATAAAATCTTCCAGGCAATTATTGCAAGTGCTACCACCATCTCCATCTTTTGTACAGGGTCCAAACCAGAGCAGATCAGGCCTGATGGTCTGCACGAGGAACAAGGCTATGAAAAAGCATCCTGAAATACACAAGGCCTGATGTTTCAGCTGGCAAATGGCAATGGCAGGCAGCACGTGGTGTAACGGCATATTAATCACAAGCTTTGCTGCATTAGAAGTCAAATGGTTTTCACCAACTGGATCTTTCCACAGTGCTGCCATCCTGCTAAAAAAGAGGACAAAACATGGGTCAAAATTCTTTGTAACTAACCAGTAATCTCTAAGTATTGAAGGTTATTTGATCTCCACAAATAACGCACAGTCCCCAACTGGTTACCCCAGACTCAGTAATTTTTTTACATTAAAGACATAAAATAATTTACAATTCAATTTTTAAAACCATTTATAACTTAGCCTGTTGTTCCTTCACAATTGCCACACCTTGAATACTGCGTCCAGCTCTGGTGTCACAAGCAGGACATTGACCTGTTGGGAGTGAGTCCAGAGGAGGATCACCCAATTGATTAGAGGGCAGAAACACCTCTCTTGTGAGGAGAGGCTAGAGAATTGGAATAGTTCAGACTGGAAAAGAGGCTTTGGGGTGACCTAACTGAGGCTTTCTAGTATCTGAAGAGAGCCTACAAGAGAGATGGAGGGAGATTATTTATGAAAGCATGTAGTGAGAGGACAAGACAAAATGGCTTCAGACTGAAAAAGTAGGTTTATTTTAGACGTTAGGAAGAAATTCTTTATTCTGAGGGTAATGAGGCACTGGAACAAGTTGCCCAAAGGAGTAGTGGATGCCCCATCTCTGGAAATGTTCAATGCCAGGTTTGTTGGAGCTCTGAGCAACTTGGTCTAGAGAAAGGTATCCCTGTCCACAGCAGAGGGGTTAGAACTAAGTGATCTTTAAGGTTGCTTCCACTCCAGGCCATTCTATGATTTTGTGATAAATCATTCAAAAGGAGTATTTCAAGAAAATAACCATATAGAAAAATCAAATCTGAACCCTACAGTTAATTAAAAGTGATGGAAAAAAATACATTTAACTTAATGGTATTTATTATGCTTTTTCCTTGGTTTGGGCTTTAAAAGTAGGAGCCATCAGATTTATTTGGTGGAAAACACCATAGAACTAAGCTCAAATGTGTAGGTCTGCATATCTCAAGCCACGCAAATATGTGTGCAGCTCAACAGGGATTACAGGCATGCAGTGCTTCCCAGAAACACTGCCAGGTCTGGCAGAGTATCTCGAGTATGACTGATCACTGATATACATGACAGCTCCTGCTCATTTACCTTTCCACGGGCTGTACAGTGTCCTACTGCTTTCAGGCAGACATCGTTTCTGACGAGCCTTATTGCAAGCACTTCAGTTAACTGCAAATAAAATGGGGAGGGGGGG
>VWZD01009210.1:564417-682352 GCA_013396695.1 Sakesphorus luctuosus
GTGAGCTCACACACAGCCCAGCCTCGGATTACCCGCCGCCCTCCCCGCCGCAGCCCGGCCCGCGCCGCCTCCATCACCGCCCATATAATATAGCACAGGGGGCGGCGGGGCCGCGCCGGCGTGTGCGGCCGCCCGGGAGAGGCGCCGGGCCGGAGGGGGCGGCTCTGCCCCGACGGCCCTCCGCCGAACGCAGGCCGGGGCGTCCTGCTCGAAATGGGCGGATGTCGGCGGAACGGGAATCCTGAGCCTCCCTCCGAGAGCGAACCTGGAGCTGTCGGTCTGGCCCGTGAGCGGCCCATTCGCAGCGGCCGCGAGCACGTGTCGTGACATCCATCCCGCCGCGGTGAGCCCCGGTAGGCAACGCCGCGCCGCCGCTGCTGCTCCAGCGCCGGCCTGCTCTGACCTTGGGGAACGGAGTCATGGCCTGCCCGCGCTGCCTCCCCGATTCATCTGCTCCGTGCTTGGAGAAGGCATCAGCAGAGAGGACGATCTGGGGCTGTGGGCGGAGTACTTTGCAGGACCTGTTAGACTAACTAATGCTTCTGTATTTCCAGGTTTGAGGCTTGGGTTCGCTTTGGAAGTAGCAGAGCAATTGTTGCCTTGCTCTGTCTACAAGCAGCTTTTAGTCTACTAGTGTTATTACAAATAAGAAAAAAAAAGGTATGTACATATATAATACTGGTTTGATTCTGACTAAGACTTAAATCTTCTGCAAGTGGCACTGTGATGATATAGATCAGGCAACTAGACTTCCTTGGCTCTTAAAACGGTCGTATTTTTATCGGCATATTTTTTTCCTTCTGCTGCCAAGTTTTCTCTGGGTGATTTGGCACGTGCTTCCTTTGGGGACTGGCACGAGTGAATAAGCACTCAGCATGATGAAAGCAGTGTACCTTTTACTGAACACAGGAATTGTTGCTCTCTAGTAATTCCCTTCATTCAAAGTGTCTCACTGATCTGTTCCTCTTTTCCTCTAAATGAGGTGCACAACTGCAGAGTGTTGTGTGAACACTAATGAGCTATATAGGATAGCAAAACACAATTTGGCCTTGGAGCCCCCATTTTGAAATAACACCCAGCATGCTATGCTGTCAGTAGCAAAGCAGGTCAAAGCTGGAGCCACAGTTTGGAAATGGAACGTGTTAGTGAGTGCCATTTATTACAGGAGTAATGATTTATTTTGCTTTAAACCCATTGTGTCTAGATTTATGCAACGCATCTTAAACAGACTGGATGGGTAAAGTCACTGAGTGACAGTATTTGGCCTACTGGTGTATTTTTTAAGGTTCAGAAATAACAAATCTGTTTAGAGAGTGGCTTTCTTAAAACCTTGCTTGTATTCATATGTCTGTGTTTCTCGTACAATAGATGTGGTTTACACAGGTTTTTTTATTATCCTTTCAATGTAGCCTACTGAAAATTATGTTTCTCATTCATATTACCCCAGTATATATTTTGAGAGGTTACAAGCATCAAAAGAAGCACTACAGTAGGTAGGAGACTGAAAATTGTTCTGTTTACTGATGTACTCTGCTTGAAGCCACACGTAAAAGTCAATGAGACACTGATTCACATGTGCGTTTGTGTGGTTTTTAAGACTCATGCAGCTTTTTGACAGCACCACCAGCCAAGTGTCTCACTCAGCAGCATGATTCTGACACAGTGGGAGCTCTTTGGCTGAGTTATTTTGCCCCAGATAACTAAGCTTGTTTTAACTGCTCACCCAGTGAAAGTAACTTGCTGCAAATTTGAGAACTGAATTCATTTGAGTGCTTTATTTCAAAGTGTCACCTTTGCAATTGTGCTTTCCAGCCACCTTATTGAGAGATGAGGTGTAATTCTTATTTATAATATGCTGGTGTACTTGCATTTATGATATGCTGGACTTGCCCTGGGAACGTGACAGCCAGACACAATTTAAGATGGTCATGTTCATTCCCTTTCTACTCATCTTCTGAGAGCCACCTAATGTGCCTGTATCATCATGGACAGAGTTTTCTTACCTGCTCTTCACCATGAGGAGAGGAGATTCTCTGTTTTGCTTTATAGGTGAGGAGCTGAGAGAGGGGTGAAATATGCCTGCCAGCTAGCCTAAGACACCCGATGGCAGACTATGTTTCTGTAATCAATATAAAGGTACTGCTCAGCACTGTTCCCTGGATGCACTCTCTGCTTTCACCTGGGATATCCAGATTAGAAGCTGGAAAGCCCAAGTAAGATGAGGCTAGGCAGTCTCATTCCTGGGTACAAGTATTTTCTGTCTCTAAATGGAAGAGTGAAAGCATTCTGTGATGCTTTTGCCTGTCAAGTTATTGTAAATTGTGTATCCTTCTCTTCCCTCAGGAGACAAGTATCTCCATACATACCACGAAGCAGGAGACTTTGCTCTGAAGTAACTGATAAACTTAAGTGTGAAGCATGAGGATTAACTCTGCTATTCAGGCTGCTATTGATCTCACAGCAGGAGCTGCAGGTAATGCTGGAGAGACCTTAATTGCACAAAACTTCTGAGAGACAGTTTTAATGCCTTTGACAAATGTAAAAGCAGTTTCCTTCTGCTATAAAAAGCCTCACCTTCCATATTTTAAGGATATGGAGACGAAGCAGTGACCTCAGCCAGTGTTGTAACTGTATCACTATTGTTCCTCCCTTATGAAACCCCTGCCACAAAGTGAAGGTGTAACCTCTTATTTCAGACTCATCATTTGCTGTAAGGAGGTTTAAGTTGCCATGTTTACATGAGTTTAAGAATCAGTCACAAGGAGAGTTTTGGAATCAGTCGGGGTGTGAATGATCAAAGTGCTGCTTTTGTCACAGGAATCCTCTCTGAAAGGGAAAAGAAGCTATCTCAAGGGTTACTGGCTCAGACAACATTCTGGTGTGCATCTCTAAAAGCTATGCAGCTTTTAGAACTGATGATGAATTTACTCAACTGACTTCCACTTCAGTCTAGTCTACGCTATAAAATTTTGCTGGACCAATTATATGGAAATGGTTGTATTGTCTCGCTGACATTGCCATATTGGTAATATCTGTGTCTGAGGGATGTGGCTTTTAACTCTGCCAGGGAAAAGGGGTGTCTCTGACATTTCTAAGCTGAGAGTATTTATACAGAAAAGGTGGAAGATTTTTCTAATTTACTCTTGTAACTAGTTTGACAATTTTATGGATTTTTTTTTCCCATAAAACAACTCCTGCAGTTAGTCCTTTTATGACAGTATTAACGCTGTGAATAGGACAGTGGTGTTAAGTGTGTTCAGTGGTAGTTATTTGGGGTCATTTGTCAGAGTGGAGGTTAACAGTGCAGTGAGAAAGCAAGGGGTGACAGCACAACTCCAGCGTGGCAGTTTCTGCACCCTTTAGAAAATGTATCTAAGTATGTAAACAGCTTGTTCCTCCAGCAAATGAGTAATATGATTTTACCTTCCTCTCCAGATACAGTCTTGACTATCTGATAAGTAATGTCATATTGGGACAAGTAAATTTCAAACAAGAACAAATAAGTCATTTAGCTGCCTGTGGGTCATAGTCCTTTGCTTAGGAGCTAAGCAACATCTAATCACTTTTTTATTCAGTAGGACTCTTTTCTTCATAATTGCCATTTTATTTAGGACCACACTTGTCTAAATGTTCAAATATATTTGACTTTTTTGTTTTCTTGTTTGTTTTCATATTGTAGTTGGGTTGGGTTTTTTATGACTCTTTACTGCTGGCTGGAAGAATTATTTTTTTTCTTTAATACTTTAGATAATAACTGTGACTCTTGGTTTTAATCTTGAGGTTTACAAAGTTCATTGCTGTTTACTAGGCCTTTTGTGCCACCTTCAATGAGAGTCTTTGTGGAACAGCCATTAGCTGTCAACTCCCAATTTTTCAGCTTTACATTTCCAAGACCATTCCTGTTTTCTCTGGGCATCTCCCAACTGCCATTATTTTATTATAACAACCTAGCATTTGTCCTGTAGATTAATATCTCCTGACTTCCCTGCAAATAACATTGGCTGAACCTTTCCAGCTCTGCTTTGCATTTGAAGCTTACATGGATGTTACCGGTCTAAGCCAGCTCCTTGGTTATCCTTCCAGGGCAGGAATCTTTTCATGCTTCCTGGCATGATTTGCTCTGAAGCTCTTAATGATCCATCTGGTTGAGAATGAGTTTTTATGGCGCCTAGATCGTGAGTTTCTCCCAAAGACCTGAAGTACCTCTTTGCAGAGGAGCAAGAACAATGTAACACAAATGTGTTTGCAAAGAGTAAAACAGATTGTAAATATCGCTTTTTAAACAAACATTTGCTTAATCTTCCTCTCCACATATAAAGGAAGAGAACTAATCTTAATTGGAGCACTCATTTGTTTCCATTTCAGTTACTTTGTTATCTCCATTTACAGATAATTTAAGGTATGTGCATGTCAACTGTGTTCTGGTTAAAGAGTCGTTTCTGTTTTAGGACTGTTCTTCTCTCTTGCTGAAAAAGCAAAACCATAAAGCCTGTGTAAGGCACATACATCATGTGCTTCCTGTCAGGTATCTGCTTCTAACAGATTGCTATCACTGTACACTGTTTCTTACTGAAAAAGTATAACATTAGCTCTTTCTGCAGACTACTTAATGGAGTTAAATCTTGTGAAAGGACACTGCACTGTGAGCAAAATCGTTATTGATGACATTGATGGAAATATCTTGCAAGTTTTCAGGGTATTGACCTTGCAGTTCAGTTTGGAAAAGATATCATGTTGAGAAACTTTGCCCTTTTGCCCTTTATCAGCTTATACTCGACACTTTCTTCCAGTATGTGGAAATAAATGTACTTAAGAGCCATCTGGACTTTTGAAGTAAAGGGTTTGAGTCTTTGGTTATCAACTTATTATGTATGATCAGTTTAGCACTCTCAGCATTGTTCTTCTTGTCCTGGTGGAATCACTTGATTACTAGTTTTTAGAGTTTTTTTATTATTGGAATATAAAATCAAATGGCTTCTGAACCACTGCATTAATGAGCAAAGGAAAATGCTACTTAAATGATTGACACAAGTGACTTGATTGCAGAACAATACTTGTAATTCAGCAAAAGTTTATACAAGTGAGCTGATTCATTTAGATGCTTGCTTTTGATGAGGTGAAGAAACGTTTAATGAGAATCATGTTTTTATTGCTCCTTTACCTGATTTTTTTTAGGGTAACTAAATTCACCAGTGACAATTGATACCACTGTGCCAAAACCAGTGCACTTTTCTTTTCCTACAGAGAATTAACTCATCTTTGCTTTCTGTGTGATTTTTCTTATACTGGTGCTTGAGTATAGATGTTGATGTTGCAATAACATTCAGCCACCCTCTTAACTTCCCCTGCTTGCTTAGGTGGAACAGCATGTGTGGTGACTGGCCAGCCCTTTGACACTGCAAAGGTGAAGATGCAGACGTTCCCCAACATGTACAAGGGACTTGTTGACTGTTTTGTGAGAACCTATAAGCAAGTGGGATTTCGAGGCTTCTACAAGGGAACCACACCAGCACTTCTAGCCAACATTGCAGAGAACTCCGTTCTGTTCATGTGCTATGGATTTTGCCAACAAATTGTGAGAAGAATTGTTGGAGTAGACAAGAAAACAAAGCTCAGGTTAGTAATAAAAACTCTGGCTCATCCTTTTAAATAAATAAATAAATAAATCATGCCATCGCTATTTGCCAATACTGTATTGCCAGGGTACAAGTGATGTCCCAGGCCACCCTCTGCCAATATAAAGTGTAAATTTTGGAATATAGACCCTTGTGTGACGATATGGTGTCTAATCACAACAGAGCCACCTACTAATCACTCACTGTAGCTGGCTAGTTTAGGTATTCACAGCTTACCTGGAGTATTCAAGACTTGGAACATTTTGACCAATGAGACTGAGCATTACAACATCTAAAAGTTAGCATTCCCTTGATGTCTAGGTTGTTCCAATTTTGCATGGGAGGTAGTGATTCTTCTTACAGGGTGGCACACTAAGGAGAAAGAATAGTTTTCTAATATTGCCTTGCTTTTAAACATTTATTTATTTAAGTCTCAAAAGCTTGAATATAATGGTGGTTAGATTAAAGGTCTCATTTTGAACAGTGTACAGTCTACAGCACTGGCCATAAGCGACTGCCTGAAGAACGAGAAAGAAGTATTTAACACTTACTGAGTCCTCTGCCAGGTTGCGTTCTTAGTTAAGAGGATTTTTTGATTCTGGTTTGACACAGTCAGTGACTTTTGATCTTTTGAAGACTTGTCCAGTCTCCTCTTGAATTATTCTAAGTACCTCGCATCTGAAGTACACTTTGGCAGGGAGCCCTGCAGATGACAGTCATTAATTCTGTAGCTGTTGATCCTTAGCCAGTGTCTTCACACTGCCTGGGACTTGGTAGATCATTATTCATTGCTCCATCCCCCTCTTCCCCACCTGAATCTTTTCTTAGAGAATTGCAGCCCTCCTAATCAATGAGCACTCTGAAGCTATCCCTTTAGCTGTCATCACTGACTTTCTCTGAAACTCTTGTAATCCTAACATGTCTGGGATTCAGCTTATGAGACCAGAGTTGTGCAAAGTATTCAGGGTGTGAACACGTTATGGATTTATGCACTGGCACAATGATTATGATCTTTGTAGCTAGGATGGCTGTTCTCCAGATGTATCTCTTTAGAGCTGTCAGTGATCCAGCAGTGTCAGTGTGCTTTACTGTTATCCATTTCTCAAGGTATGTCTCCTGAGATTAGCTGCACCTTCTCTATCCTTGTGCTGTGCCACAGTGTACAGAAGACTTCTCTTAGTGTCCTAATACCATTCATTCAAAGAGGGATGCAAGGTTAACCACACTCAGCTTTGTATTAATAGGTTTGTTCTACCTCTGTCACATCTGTCTCCCGTGGAAATAGCAGGGGAGGCCATGATTCTGCATTTGAAATCTCTGATGTGATATGGATAGCTTCCTAAGTGCAAGTTGATTATATAAACGTGATATTGAGGTATTCTCCTGTCACATTAAGACATGAGACTGAGCCCTGCTATGAGGGGAATATGAAGGTGTGAAGAAAGAAATTATATTAATTATCTCTATTTGCTTTCTTTATCACTCTTCTCTGACAGTGAGACCCCTGAACTGAGACAGGACTGTTTTCACCTTTCTGTATTGATTTCTTAGATCAGGGGGTTTCTGCTTGCTCAGCTTACAGATGCCTCACTTTTTCCTACCCACTAAAATGTAGGAGGTAGGCCTACCAGCACCATGCTTCACTTCTTAACTGTCTTTTGTGATCATCCTGGGAGGTAGATCACAGATGTGCAGAGGCCCTAGGATCATCTCATGTGATTGAGACAGCATGTTCATGCTGTGTGCAGGGGATGTAATGCAGGCCCCTTGGACAGTACATTGGTGTACCACTATCTTTGGAGTCAGATACAGAATGGGAATGTAATTTGAGTATGTAACAATAGCAAGGGCCTTTGGCATCTGATCCTTCTTTCCCTTGTCAGATAATGGTACTTCTCTGATCCAGTATGGCTGCTTAATGTTTTGTTGATTCAAGATCAAATAGTGTGACTGCATAGCTGTCACTGCCATATCTGAATATGTCATGAGCTTTGCTTCATGTCACAACTTTAATTTCGTTGTGCTTCTGCAAGGTGAGAAGTTGTAACTTTAATCTCTGATACTATGGCTGTATCAAACTGCTGGGCACAGGGCAAACATCTCCCTCCTATGGAAAGAATTGCTGTGCTGCAGCGAGATCAGTCTCAGCTGTGCTGACTCCTCAGGTTCTGAAGGAAGAGAGAAGCTCCACTTCTTCTATGCTCTTGTGCAGCTCCTGTCTAACACACCAGTGTTTAAAGGAGCCTGTTTAAAATCCATCATAAAGCAGTACAACCCTCGAATACCAACCTTTTGAGTCCTGCCAGTTTAGCAAGCCCAGAATTTGTTGTATGTGTAAAATCACCACAAAGTAAGCCCTAGTTTTGGAATACTGTGAGTCATTGCAGATGACAGTGCTGTCTTGTTCAGTGGTGTGGTTTATGTTTGTCTGTGCTATCTCTGATTCACATGGTTGCATTCATGGCAGCACATCCATAGAAAGATTACAGTGATCCATTGTGCCTTGCTTTCAGTTTTCTAGCATCTTCCACTGAAAGCCTGTATTAGTCCTGGTAAGATGAATTTGAAAACACTGACATCTATCTATATGAGATAATTATTGCTCCTATTCTCTTTGAGGAAGTAACTAGTACCCAAAAGTTGCCCAGTAAAACAAGTCTATGGAAATCTTTATAAAAGCCAAGAGGAGTACTACTTGATAGTGTTTATTTTGCTGTAGTCAGTGAAGTATAGCAGAAAGGGTAGAGGTTGCAATATATCTTCTCTGGTGTCAAAAGGGGATGTCTTGCATTATACAAGAAGATAGGAGGAATTAGTTTTTTCCTCTCTATAGTTCAAGTAACTGCCCTTTTCCCTTGAGACTCTTTCCACCAAGACTGTGTCAGTTTTTCTTTAAGATATTTAGAGTACAGGTTCAGGAAGCTGATTGCTGGTGTGGTGGCTCCACTGCAATAAAGGTCATTTCCCAGATACCTTCTGCAATTTCTTTCTTGCAGTGATCTGCAGAATGCTGCTGCAGGCTCCTTCGCCTCTGCCTTTGCCACCCTTGTCCTCTGTCCCACAGAGCTGGTGAAGTGCCGGCTACAGGCCATGCATGAAATGCAGTTGTCAGGAAAGATAATCCAGGGACACAAGTAAGTATACACCCTGTTCAGTACCTCAGAAACCATTTTACATGTATTCTTACTTCAAATTCTGTATTGGCTTAATGTCACATTTTCAGTGCATTGCCAATCAGAGAAGAGTTGTGGCTGGGAGGGTCACAGCCTGCAGACTTTTTGGCTACTAGTAAAGCCAAATGCCAGTGAAGGGCTCCCAGCAGGATCTTGTTCTAAGTTGCACTTGTATTCTGTTGTTTGCACAATGGGTCTAGCCCTTAACTGTCACTGCAGTTGCCTTTGTTCTGTAACTTCTCATGATCTGGCTATTAAGCATCACTAACTGGATCAACCTCTCTATCAGTACAGTTTGGTCAGTAGTGAAGGGTGTTATTCAAAAGGATGGTCCCCTTGGATTTTACCGTGGCCTGTCAAGCACTTTGCTGAGGGAAGTCCCAGGCTATTTCTTCTTCTTTGGAGGGTATGAACTGAGCCGGACATTCTTTGCCTCTGGGAGATCAAAAGATGATTTAGGTATGGTGACTCTTTTTCCAGCTGAGTTTTAGCATGTTGTCATGGGGGACATAAAGGAGGGCATATCTTCCCTGAAGATAAACTGATGATGCACAGCAGTTGTAAAATGCATGTAAAATGAAGGAACCTGGACATACTTAATATGGAAGTCTGCATTTTGTGTATATATAGTAATGAATTATTGAAGGGACCCCTTCATAATGAAGCAGGATGTATGATAAATGGAGAATGAACACAGTGAGCTAACAGTACAAAACTGCTGAAATATCTTATCCTACAGTGTAACACAACTCTGAACCATTTCATTTCAGCAGGCATTTAGAGTGATTTTGAAGTATTTAGCTGCATTCTCTTGAACAGTGTGTTCAAGTGTATGCTGAAATGTATGCTGACCATTAGATGTAATTACAATAATAGTAAGCAAACAGTGATAGTGAAAATTAGACATGTTAAAAAAATGTGGTGATGCCAGAATAAAGGTTGTGTGTCTCCTGTTGAAAGACTGAACAGTAATACTTTGTCTTGCTGGGAGTCAGAATTTCAGCTGCATGCATTCTGGACTCAGTTGTTACAAAGTGTTTTTATAAACATCTGATCTGAAATACAAAAGCAGGGTACATCATGAAAAAATAGCTGATCACAAAATAACTTCTGTATAGGTGATTCGTAATGCTATATGACATAACTCTAAACCATTTCACATTAGCCTTGGAAAGTGGTGGTGAGTGTTAAAGGAGTTAATTTAGTTAATACAGTCAAGACAGAATTCTGAGTTATGCTTTTTTAGCATGGCAAATAATCTAAGAGGCACTCTTTATAACCTTTGGGCTTCCAAGTTAGACTTGCAATTTACCAGTGGCTTAAAATTAACTTATAAGTTTGGGAGGAAGCAGAAACTGCTCCTTTGTCATAAGCAGTATCCTCTGCTCTCTTTGACTTTTTTAGATGAAATAATGTTATATTTGTGCTGGTGAATATTATGATATGTATAAAGGCTTATTTCTTAACTTTAGGTCCCATTCCTTTGCTACTAAGTGGAGGTTTTGGAGGCAGCTGTCTGTGGATTGCTGTGTATCCTGTGGACTGTGTCAAATCTAGAATTCAGGTTCTTTCAATGGCTGGAAAGCAGGCAGGCTTTATGGGAACATTTGTGACTGTCGTGAGAACCGAAGGTGAGTATGCAAGCTGAACAACTGAATCTTACAGGTCTACAGACTGAAATCTATATCCTTCAATACCTAAAATTGCTAAAGAAATTTATCTAGTCCAGTGACAATGTGTTAGAGACAGACAATAACCCTTCCCATCAAACAGAAATATTGATGCTTCATGTAATCTGGAAAGCTTGGAATCTAGAAATTGAGACTTATTGCATCTGTCCCACTTCTTGGTTCAGGAGACTATTCTCTTAACGCCAACAAAGCTCAGTATGCATTAAAAGTAGATAAAGCAATGGGTTCCATTACCTATGACCAAGCCTAGGTTACATGAAAATTGAAGGAACTGGCTAAGTTCCATGCAGAATTTTTCTTCATCTCTAGAAGTTAATATATGGCTGAGGATTGATTCATCAAACAGCCCTGTCGAGCCTGGCATTGAGGCATCTACCTCAGCATCTCATCTCTGGAAAAGGCCTGGGTCAGGCATTTTGGAAGATGGTCTAAGAATGAATGACAGCAAATATGAATCCTGGCCCTCTTGCCATGGAAGATACTCTCAGAACTGTTTTGACTTGGGGCACAGCTCCTGCTGTTTCTCCTGTCTCCTTAACAGCTGTGGTATAGCCACTGTGAAGTGTATTTCAGGTGACCAAGACTTTGTCATACCTGACGTAAGCTTCCAACATAAGCAGTTACGTGGCTAAACTGTTAGAATATTAGATGCTCCTATATCAATATCCAGTAACTGCATGAGTAACTGCTACACCAGGGAGTTCAGCTCCTCGAAGAAGCAGCACTGCTTCAGTACCCTTCAAAGGTAAGAGCACAGTGAATGATGCAGACAGCCAATGTATTAAATTGCTAATTGCAATTGTTCTCTGATTTCATTTCCAGGTGTACTTGCCTTGTATTCTGGACTAACACCAACTATGATCCGTGCATTCGTGGCCAATGGGGCACTGTTCCTTGCTTACGAGTACAGCCGGAAACTTATGATTAAACAAATAGATTCTTACTGATACCTTCTAGCAGATAAAGAACAAAAGATTATTTAAGGGTCATTTAAATAAATGATCAAAAATATGTAGATCATATGATGGTCTGAGAAGGGCCAAATCAGCAACCTAATTTTAGGAACTCAGC
This sequence comes from Sakesphorus luctuosus, assembly GCA_013396695.1. NCBI lineage: Eukaryota > Metazoa > Chordata > Aves > Passeriformes > Thamnophilidae > Sakesphorus > Sakesphorus luctuosus. The sequence continues at coordinate 575,968 of VWZD01009210.1, forward strand.
TCCAGTCCGGGATTTGTAATCTTTTAAAATGAGGTGATTTTATAGAGATGGGGACATGCTGCTTGAATTGCATGAGCAGAATTATCTCCATCTTGCAGATTCTGCACTAGGTACATTGCATGTCAAATATATTTCCTGACCTGTAATGGTGCTAAAATGACTTATGTTGACCTGTGGGGTTTAATGTAACATGCAACAGTAGGCTACAATTTGCCTACTGCCAAGCACTCATTTTAAATCTGTGCTGTGGTAGTGAACTGTCCCAGGTGTTCCTGGTGTGTGACTCCACATCAGTCTTGTCTAATCATGCTAATTATGGATGACTTGGACATAGCCCTCAACTAAGACCCCATCCTCCTCCAGCTCCCAGCTGCTCTGTGACTTTGCAAGGTCATGGCAGATGGTGTGTGACTTACACACTCTGTCCTAGTAAATGGGGTTATAAAAGTAGGAAGTGTTCACCCCTGACCTTGTACAAAAGATATACATGCATTTTTGATAAAAGAAACCTAGTAACTAGAATAAGAAATCTATACAGCATTTTATTGGTTTCTAAATCCTTTCAAGAAGTGGGGGAGTATGCTAAGCAGCATTTAACATAAGGAACACTGCTGGAAATAGTTAAAATTATGTGCTCAGAGGCAGCAGCTTTGTGCAGGCTCCTGTTTGGGTCACCTTGACATGAATGAGTCCATGTGGTGGAAGGACAGGAAGCTGAAGTGGAGCAGAAAGCCAGAACTCTTGTTAAAGACACCTGACACCATGGCCTCTGGTGTAGCACACTCTTAGTTGGTCTGAGTCCTGCCACTTGCGGTGCCTCTGCAGCTAAGTGGAAACAGCTCATATGACTAGGTACCTTGTATCACCTTCAGGCCTGGAGGGCATGCCTGCTTGGTCATGTTACTTGATTAAATGTGCAGTTTTGCAGTATTACCCAAAATGATGCAGTGACACCTATTTCCAGATACCACTTTTGTTCTTGACATAGAACATTCTTTGTACAAGCATGCTCTGCCTAGTTAGAAGCAGTTACTGCCTTATCCTGGAAGAAGCAGTTACTGCCTTATCCTGGAAGAAGCAGTTACTGCCTTATCCTGGAAGAAGCAGTTACTGCCTTATCCTGGAAGAAGTTCAAGCAGATCTCAGAACATCACAAACTTGGGCCTGGAGTTGTACAGGAATGCTGACTGTGTGCTGGAAGTGCAGCCCACCAGTGTAGGGGGCTCAGACAGAGCCTTTTGACTGTCTGATACGATCACAGCTCCATGGAGAACAGCAACTTGCCACAGCAACCACATTGTCAGAGCTGGAACAGCCTAGTTTTGCATGTTACAGCTTCCCTTTTGGATCCCAGAAAAAGGAAAAAGCTTTAGGCATAGATGAAATCATGTCAATACCTGCTGCCTGTTGCAGTGGAGTCAGGGTGCACTTAAGCTGGCTATTTTCTTGCATTATTGCAGCCTTTGCTGGAAGGTGATTTCTTCACTTCCACAGTCAGTGGAACTTTTCTTGCTCCTCCAGCCTTCAAGTGCAGAATGAACAATTCATCTCCCTTCCACACACCATCAGAAACACAGAACAGGGCATAGCTGAAGAATCTTCAGTGTCTATTGCACCACTTTACCTTGATTGACCAGTACCTGAGGGGCAGCAATACTCTTCAGTGCCAGTACTTTAAAGAAATTTATACCAAATGCTTAAATAATTCAGGTAGGAGGGTGAGGGTTTACGAGTTGTTAGACTTCTCCTTTTCAAAGTTGTCTAGCTAAGAGAAATAGTATATTTGTACATGTTTCTAAGTTACAAAAAGGTGAGGACTGACTTCGCATCAGTGGAATACTTCAATCTATTTCTTAGATTTGTCTTTGCTTTCATTTTTTAAAGCTCATGGTTGCAGTTTTTAATACAAAAGTTGAAGCTTCAAGAGAAGCAGGATATTTAAAACTGAACATACAGCAAGAAGCTGGTGGTATTTTTTGAGTGTTTACCTTCTGAAGTTGATGTAAGCAGTAATTTTTCCATTCACAGCTGCTTAAGCTGTACACATGTATCAGTTGTTCAGCTAAGAACTTCATAATGGTATAGAAATTAATTGGAATAAAGTTTCATTTGATTTACTGACTACCTGATGACTGTTAATGAACACAATTTGAAAAGCTTATCTAGCTGAGAAGCAGAGAGGCTGGAGTCATCACCACCTCTCTGTAATTAAAGGAAAAGACCTTTTACAATCAATGAACATATAAAGCCCTCAAAACAGAAAGGCAAGTGGCAGCTAGAGCAAGGTGCTGTGAAACAACTGCTGATTTTACATCTTCTGCTATGGAAAATGAAGACCATGGTTCAGCCCTTGGCCTGCTGCTCTGTTAGTACCAAAGTCAGTTCTAGCATTACGGTTCACCCCAACTCCCAAGTTTCTACATAACTTTAGAGCCTGTATCATGGTAAAGTTTCCTTCAGAAGAATGCCAGGAATCCAGCATAGGTCACAAATTCCACATATATAAGGGACTAATGCCCACTACTCTGAATCCAGTGAAAGTCAGTGCAACAGGGAGTGCAGGACCTATATTTACCATCTTCTGAGCAGTGGTGCTTGGATGGCCCAAGAGAAATGTAGTATATCCCTTAAATAGCTATTTTGTTCCTCATTCCTGCTTACACAATAGTTTTTACTTAACCACATGTGCTTTAGCTACCTGAGAAAACTGGCTTACTCCATAAGCAGGAAGAGGGGTCATCTTAACTGCCCTGGCAACTATTAGAAAGGCATCAGCTAGTAGAAAGGGCATCCAAGGACAGTGGCATCCAATTGCCTGAGCAAAGCCAAAATTAACTTAGTCATCAGCCACTTCTAGCTGCAATAAAAGGCCAGCCTTTTCCAGCCCCAAGCACATTCATGGAGACACTTAGACCTTATGTGCCTGCTTGCCCTGTTGCCCTCTAGTGCTGCAGCTGGGATCTCACAACTGTGTAACTGGGTATTTCTTCCTTTTCTCAAGCCAGAGATGCAGGTGTTGTATTAACCTTGCCAGCATCACATAACCCTGAGGGGCAGTTAACTCCAAAACAATACCACAAATTGGGGAACAGTGTTGCAGAAGCTGAACGTGAGCCAGCACACCCTTGCAGCAAAGACTAGGCTGATAGAGCTGACTCTGGAGCCAGCAGGTAAGGCAGTCCTGACCCTCTGCTCATACATCTGTCAGAGTGGACATGGAATACACATGCAATTTCATGTTCCCCAGCTGAAGAAAGGCAGTGACAGAACACAGCAAGTCAAGCACAAGGCAATGAGAATAGATGATGGATAAAGCAGAGCTTGTTCCCCCTTAGTAGAAAGCTAAAGTGTCTAACACTTACCTCATTCGTAGGAGGGGCTAGAGCCAGGGTCTTTGCAGAAGCTTACAGTGGCAGGACAAGATGCAATATGTACAACTTGGAATCAGGGAAATTCCAGCCAGGAAGGAAAAGTAGTTACAAGATTAAGTACTGCATGAAAAATCCTGTATATGGAGATACATAGAACTGACCTAGATTAGGTGATCCAGCTCTATCTGGGCCTGTTTTGCACAGGAGCATGGACTAGATGTACATAAATGACCCTGGCTCACTCTATCCTGCAACTAGCATTGCAAACAATTGGTGGGACACTGTTGGTCATTCAAGACAGTTTTCAGCCTCCACACTTGAAGTACAGTGCTGATAGAAGCAGCTTCCAAGAGCCCAGCTCCCAAGTACTAGCTAAATACCAAAAGTTCAGTTCACACACATACTTGATAGGACACCACTATCCCAGAGTGATCACAGGGAAGATATGTCACCTCTGCTTACCTCATTAACTGGAAAGCTATGTCACTCCCCTTCCATGCTTGGGTCCTAACAATAAAAAGACTACAGAAACAAGAAACTAACACCTCAACTTTTTTCACACCAAGGAAGATATAATCTCCATAGTAGAGCTGCATTGCTGAGAACAGCTGGAAGCAGAATAAGCCTTCTGGAAGTTTGTGAATTACAGGTTTTAGTAAAGCTCAAGAGGGGTCCATGAACATTTGCGCTATTAGCTAAAATGTGCAAATGCACAGATCAAACTCATTACATGCAGGCATTAAGCCAAGCCTCACTCTGATTCCAGGCAGCTGGGATGTTCATGAGCTGATAAGATCCAGACTTAAGTCTTAGGGCGTGTGGCCATCCCAACCCTTTGTGGGGAGGTAAAGCATTAGAAAAGCAGCTGTGCAGTCTCCAACCCCCACAGGCAGCTACCAGGACAGGTGTTGCTCAAAACCCTACATCACCAACTCCTGATGAAGAGCAGTTTGATACCGAGGCTTCTACTCAAGCAGCAGGCATATGACACAGGAAGACCAATATTTCTCCCCCAAAATTCCTATATTCTACTGATCTGTGGAAAACACTGATGCTGAAAAAAATCAGACACACCTCCTTCAGTCTCATGAACACTGCTGGTCTTCACCCACCCTCAGGATAATGCTCTTGTTAAAGACTGGCAATTGTCTTAGATTACCAAAACAGGAATTACCTGTATGCAGAGATACCTAAGGTCCAAAGGATGATGTGACAGTCAGCTGACATTAAGTAACTCTTTAGAATGTTATTGCCCTGCACAACAGAACTTCATGTAACTTTATTTGAGAAGTTGTATCTACACAGAAATACATTAAGTACAGCAAAATGAGACTGCTTCACTTTATGCTGAAACAGCAAGACATTATCCAGGAAAGACGAGGTTTACACGTTTCCCTTATAAATCAATAAAGTTCACCTCCACAGCAAATGTCTCGCTATAGACTTTCCATGTTTTAGACTTGTGAGGGTTATCCAGCTCATTCCTGGGAAGGTAGAGTCTGAAAAACAAAATTAAGTAGTATATTTTAGAGCCTGACATGCTTTTCCTTTCAGCCACCTGAGAAAGTTTCAATCTCAACCCTAGCATATTAAATAGAGCCCCAGATCTTGAATTCAAACAAAGAGATATCAGCCATATCTGCCAGTGATTTGCCTCTGAAGTGGTCTGAGAAACAAAGTCAACTTGATGGGTTTGTGGGTTGGTTCCACACACCTCTCCCAGAGCCCCACAATGCAAGACTGTTAGAGTAAAATTAATGTTGCATTCAGCTCAAGGCCTCCTGATGGGATGCAAGTGTCAGTAATTTAATAATTAACCTTCCTAAAAGCAATGATTTTATTCAGCACTCAACTGTATGGGGCATATTCTCCAATTTTAATGTTTACCAAATTCATGTCTACTTATTTAAAAGCACTTGCACATCAGCTGCAGCTGAATTACAGGTATAAAGATAGAAGCACTGTTTTAACAGCTGTTTCACTTCTGATCAGACCTAGTTCACTTCAGCTCTACCAGAATCATCTGGGCAGAAGGGAAGAAATGAAGGCCTGGTGGGGCATCCTCCCTAGTTCTGGAAGAAACAAAGCACTTTGGCAAAACTCTAGAAATGGCAATGTTGTAGGGCTGTCAGACAGCAGGCAAACATTTCTCCTGGTACTGACTTGATCTAACTAGGTGTCTGCACCTAGACTGCAAGGTGCATTGCTGGATCAGCATGCTAAGTTTACAGTTACAAGCAGATTCATGATGATCTCTCCTCACTTTGACAGGATCAGTTAAGTAAAAAAACCTTCCTTCCTATTCCAGTCATGGAGAACAAGTAATTTTGTCTCCTATGTCAATTTCATGGTTCCTCTGCCTGGATCTGTAAAAGCAAGTTAGACAGAAGATAAGGATCTCCTGTCTCTGCATTTCTACATCACTCCCCAAGCAAGATAGACAAGCCAAACTTTCACTGGCTGGAGCTTCTGCAGGAGTTCTAGACTCAGCAAGAAAAACCACAGTAATTTCTAACTTTATCAAAAACATGAGAAGCCATAAGAGAGCCTTTCTTTGGGATCCCAAGCATCAGTATCTTTAAGTGTGGTCTAAATGTTTAACTGCTAAGCTACTGAGCGAGTTCCAGCCTTTCATGCAGCTGTACTATAGAGGATGGCAGACTTGAATAGTTAGCATTACATTTTTTAATTCAAATTCATTTAACAATGCTTAGAGCATTGAGGAAATAGTCCAATGATGTAAGAAAAAGCTCATGTGTTTAAAATACTCAGCACAGTGCAAGAAACTGTCTGCTCACAAGTTAGAGTTGAGGGACAAAGACCAGTACTGACTTGGAAGTTCAGATGGCTGGCTGATCAAATCTACCTCAGCTTTCAGTATCATGTTTATGAACTTTCAGTTCTGTTCAGACACCAGAAGTTAAGATCTGAAGTCAGTCACAATGATCACTTACCTGTTATTTTCAATAAAGCAAGTGTTGAACCAGAAGAAGAATGGGCAGTCATCATAACCTTTTGGGAGATCCTAAAGGATGAAGAATTTGTTTAAGGACTGTGTTAGACAATAACAATCTCTTTGCAGAGCAAGAGTACCCACTTGTCCTCAGCAGTTTGGTTTACAAAGCTACAATACCAGAGTTAGTACACATAAAGAGCCCAATATCACACACAGATCAGTATTTTCACTGCAATTATTTCAGTACTAGGTCACTCAATACAATGAGGTAAAAGCCTCATGTTAGAAGCAACAGGTACCCAACTAAGATGTTTTGGTTGCACTGTTATATGAACAGTCAGATGCATCTACTGCTTACGTAGGCTGAAGCAGCACCTCTTGCTGCATCCCTCACTGTATAGTGAGACACTCCACACAGCAGGAGTCACTGCAGAAGAACAAATTCTGCCCCACACCACACAGCCAGCCAAGGCCTAGCAGCAGTGTGCACTTCAGCCTCTCCCCATACCCAGATGAAGGTCTTCACACTTATACTTACAGAATCTGATTCAAATCTGATCTTCACATCACCACTTATAACAGGGCAGTCTTCCAAGCCAATGACTACACAGTCATTTTCAGAATCAAAGAAGAGCTGGGTAACAGAATAAAGTATGTTCTATGAAAAGTTACTGCAGAAAGACAAGGGACCAATTCATGACAATACCTAGCTACTCATTTGTGGTATACAAATACAACAGTGCTAGAATACTAGCCAACAGTTTAAGCTACTCAGGACCAAGTGAGCTATTTGCATTTAACTGACTCCTAGGGAAATCTTTGACTATCTTACTACTACTTTTCCCAGGATTTAGCAAAGCTTAGCTTTTCCATCCTCTAAAAATTTATATCATCCATTTAGTTAAATAGTTTTATGTCCACTATTCAATTTCTACACAAAGACACTTTTGACCTTCCAGCTTCTGTGACTCAGCTGATGTGATTTCATAGTACTCACCTTGCAGTTTTCTTGTCTGGCACATACACATTCTAGTACAACTTGCTTCCTTGTTATTATCTGCACCTTCATATCAGTTCCATTGCCCTTCCCAACTCCTAGGAAGAAAGCATTACACTATACCAGAGCACACATGTTAGCTGAAAACATAAGTGGTCATGTAAACCAAGTGTAATCCACTCAAAAGTGCCTTCTTTCCAGAGTGCTTTGATAAAAACTAGAGAGCTGAAATACTAAAGGTAACTCAGGATTCAGTGGATGAAAATTGTATATTGAAGTAGCAGTGAATCCCACTAGTGGAACAGGGTAATGTAGAGTCTAGCTCCACTGACTGAGCAAGAACTGTAGTTTGAAATAACCTAGGACAAAGAGTGATGAATTCCAGCCTTTGATCAAGACTACCTGTACACATATACAGAAACAGGCATGTATATAAAGCTGAGAAACATCAGTGGATCCAGTTCCACATGTGGAATAGTCTAACTTGAGAAGTGATTCCCCTTCCAAAACAGAGCAGGTTGTGTATAAGTCATCATTTGACCAGACATCCAGAAAGCAACACAACACAGAGCAACTGATGCCAAAATACTCTTCATTGTATTCTGTGCCATTTAAATTCTCAAATCCCACTAAAATCTACATTCTTATCATGGGCTTTGCAAGAGAGACAGTAGATATCAGCTGCCTGTAATAGGAAACCATTACCAGATAGAGGAAGGCCCAAATTTAAGAGTTCTTACCATGTATAGTGTGGATTTTGAGGTTTTTTATTTTGAGTTGTCTCTCTGGTGGGAGTTTCAAGTTATACTTGTTTTTCAGGATCTCATAATAACCAACATACCTACTCTGTAATGCAAAAAACCCAGACACATTATACAGTTTCTACACCCAACACAGATCAGTTCTAGGCAGAAGTAGCATTTAAATAGATCTTGTACTTCATGTTTTTAGCTCTCCAAAGTCCAAAAATAAGAAAGCCATTTGTTCTCCTTCCCCTTTCCAGTTCAAAAAATCCTCTAGACAAGGTCAACATCTACATTTTTCATCAGCATTCACATTTCATATTTTAGGAAGAATTCTGTACTTAGTTCAGCAAGAAGTGAGGAGTTTTCATATTTTAGCTTTAAGAGGCTGAATGTTTAAACATACATGACTCTTTTTACTGAAGCACATTCTAAAGGACAGTTATACTTCTACTCTATTTTATACTAGTAACTAAAGTACCTCTGTCACCAGATTCACTGCACACCCTTGCATCACACAGTACAGTGAATTATGATGAGCAAATCCCCAAAACTGTGGTCTGAGGCAAAACACCCGTGCAGTATTTCCCAGTGAATGTAGTCTGTAGAGGATGTATTCCTACACACAGCCACATCAGTGCCATAACCCCATCCCAGGCTAGACTGCAGGCTTCTGTGCATCCTTCATAAACAGCCCAACTGTCTTACAGTTATCATGCTGCTGTGAGGGTGCCTAGAAATGCTGTGAAAGCTCCATCTGTGCAGATATTCTAGACCTGACTGGAAACATCCATAGGCAACCTTCTCCAGCTCACCCTGCTTGAACAGTGAGGTTGGAGTGAAAGTTTTCCTAATCTCAAGAATTCTGTTATGTTAGTTACCATACTTCAGATTTGATGTTATTATGCAGAGAAGAGCATAAGGGAAGCAGGAAAAGATGTAGTGCAACCCTTCCAGAGGTTAGCCTTCCAACTCATACAGAAAGAGTAAAGAAAGAGTACAAAAAGTTCAGGAGCTAAGCAAGTAGTAGGAAACAAGGCAGAGGAAGTGGGGCAGCATAAGCACTCACAAGGTTAGTATTGGTATGGCTACTGTTACTGAACCTGCTCAAGCTTACCTGGGATGGAGTTTCAACTCCTTGAAACTTAGTACTTGTGCTTCTATCAGTTCTTCTCTCCCCAAAGTAGTCCAAACTTTCCTACATAGGAAAAAAATTTCAAGGGTTAAGATATCCATTCTATCACCACATCCCTTCCTGAGAACTGGGTTTTAAACTAGAACTACACTACTGAAGTCCAATATGGGAAGGCAAGTGAAAATAGGCAGTAGTTGCTTTGGTACCTTCTCAAAGAGACTTTTAACTAGAATAAGAAAATACTAATTAGGAAGACCGATACATTAAGTCTGTAATCCATGAAAGAGTAAAGCAGAGCAATATGACTTCTAAGCAATTGCTTTTGAACCAACTGTATTTCCCAAATGGTCTGTGGCAGACAAAACCAAATATTAATTCAGATCTTCACAAACCAGACTCGGAGGAAAACAAGCAATTAAATAGATACACACTCTGCCCAGGCTACTTTGAGTGACCTGGGCCTTTTGCACTCTAAGCCTCCAGACTGATATACTAGACCTAAGACACTAAAGCAGCATAAGCACCCATCCTGGCTGATCTTTCTCCCTTTCCCGAGAAGGGCTTCCTGCTGTAATGCTGGCTGCCAAGACAAAACAATTCTTGATGCCTCACACTACTTGGAGAGAGATTAAGTGGGGGTCTGGGGAGGTGGGGTAGGGAGAGAAAAAAAAATCACTTAAGAACACTTAAAACATAGTGACACTATCTTTAGTAGAGTTTGCTCAGAAGTCACCTACAGTTTAAGTTATTGCTCAAGGGCCTAGGTCTATCATGTCTCCAAAAACAATGCTTCAAGTTGGTATCCTGTTAAATGCTACTTTCCCAGTTCTTGCTGATCAAGAATAGACAGCATTAGAATTTACATAGTAGCAAGCTTTGCAAGAACTTTTATTAAAAACAGATCTTTCACAGAATCCTTTTTCCAGTATAGAATTTTTTGTGAAATATTATTGCATTTTACCAACTCAGTACATTCTAAAGGTGCATTTTGCATACAAAACAAAAAAAATAGTTTTACCTTTGCACTTTCAAACTGGTCACTGTCTATGAGCCAGGTACAGACCATTGTTCCAGTCCTGCCTGTATTAGAAGTATAAGACAAGTTAAGTTACAGTAGTTTAAAGGTATTTGGGATTATTTTTGGGAAGGTGAAGTCATCTCCTGTGATCTCATCTATTTCTAGAGTCAAGTAGTCAAGCGCCTGTATTTCAGAGAAGAACAGGTTAAAGACAAGATATTACAGTTTGTTAGCTTATTCCTTGAAAGCAGTCCCCACATTTCCTTGTAGTATTACTAGAGACACTTGGGAAACTGCTTGATATCTACATACTCCATTCAGCAGGGTAGAATATAGCACTCCACTAAACAAAGGTATAAACTGGCACTTCCCAATGCTACAAGTTTGAGAGTTGTTTTTCTGCTCCAACTATTCTCCCACAATCCTACTAAGAAGCCATCAAGTCTGCTAGCATGAAAGTTCTATATAGTTTCAGTTTTTGATTTAAAAATCTCAGAGGGCAAGTAACCCTCCCTACACTTGTTCTTCAAGTTGGTTTTGACCTGCAGGTAGCTTCAACATTCAGTTTTGCAAAACTTTTTAAAAGAGATTCATTTCAGCGCAACTTTATGTTAAGGAACTACCTGTCTTAAGCTAAGTATTTGTAGTAGCAACAGCAGGTGCTTGGCATATATTTGCAAGGAAGTTTGGCTTATTTGCAGTTATTTATGCGTTTCAACAGCTCCCACGCTACTACTGGTTGCAGATAGCACCTGCAGGTTAGTTCATGAGGTAGTTTTGACTATTTTGTGTCCATAAGAATTCATTGTACTCTATCACTGTGTGCATATTGATGCAAGATCCAGCAGTATCTAGAGTATTTTAGGGGGGTAAGGTTATGGAGCACATCACCTTGAGTGCCACCACACAACATATACAGGATAACAAGGAGATCAGGCCCAGCAACATGAGTTTATGAAGGGCAAGTCCTCCTTGACCAACATGATCTCATTCTACAAGAGGGTGACCTGCTCAATGGATGAACGCAAGGCTGTGGATGATGCCTATTTGGACACTAGTAAAGCTTTTGACACAATTTCCCACAGCATTCTGAAGAAACTGGCTGCTCATGGCTCAGACAATTACACTCTCCACTGGGTGAAAAACTGGCTGGATGATCAGGCCCAGAGTGGTGGTCAATGGAGTTACATCCAGCTGGCAGCCAGTCAGTAGTGGTGTCCCTGGGGCTCAGTACTGGGGCCAGTTCTGTTTAATATCTTTACCAATGATCTGGACAAGTGGACTGAGTGCATCCTTAGTCAGTTTGCAGAGAACATCAAATCAGGTGGGAGTGTTGGTCTGCTGCAGCGATCTGGACAGGCTGAATGGATGGGCCAAGGTCAACTGTATGAGGTTCAATGAAGTGAAGGGCTGGGTCCTGCACTTGGATCACAACAACCCCATACAGTGCTACAGGCTCAGGGGAGAGCAGCTGGAAAGCTGCCCAGTGGAAAAGGACCTTGGGGTGCTGATTAACAGCAGCCAAACACAAGTCAGCAGTGCACTCAGGTGGCCAAGAAGGCCAGTGGCATTCTAGCCTGTATCAAGAATAGCATGACCAGCAGGACTAGGAAAGTTATTTTCCTCCTTGTGCTCATCACTGGTGAGGCCACATCTGGAATCATATGTTTGTTTTGGGCCTCTCACTGCAAGAAAGACATTGAAGTACTGGAGTGTGTCCAGAGAAGGGCTGGTGAATGATCTGGAGTATAGAACTTATGAGGAGTAGCTGAGGAAGCCAGGGGTGTTTAGCCTGCAGAAAAGGAGGCTGAGGGGAGACTTCATGGGTCTCTACAACTACTTGAAAGGAGTTGTTACTTCCATCAAGAAACAAGCAATGGGATGAGAGGAAATGGCCTTAAGTTGCCCCACAGGAAACTTAGATTTGATATTAAGAAAAATTTCTTCCCCCAAAGGGCTATCAAGCATTGGAACAGGTTGCTCAGAGAAGTGGTTGAGTCACCACTCCTGGAGGTATTTAGAAGATGCATAGATGTGGCACTGAGGGACATAGTTTAGTGGTGGACTTGGTAGTACTTGGTTAACAGTTGGACCTGACCTTAAAGGTCTTTTTCCAACCTAAACAAAGTATAAGCTTGAGCTATATTACAATGCAGAATATTCAGTGCAGCTGGCTGTCTGTCAGGAAGCCAAAGCAGCAGCCTAACACTTTTCACAGTGGCAGTTTCAGTAGTTCCTTATCCCCAGCCTCTCCTGAAGGACTGATGTCCCAGCTGCCAGGACAGCAAAAAGTTATTGAAGAACATTTTAAGAGATATAAAGACAGCTTAGACTAAGAACCAGTTTAGCCTACCTAGAAATGGGGTTGTGTAGTACTAAACACAGTACTACACTGTTGCTATTCAGTGCCTGCAGAATTTGTCAAGTTACACTGTAATCCTATCTCATAGTATGGTTTAAGGCCATACTTGCATCAAAGAAGCTGTAATAGCAATGAAGTGTTATTTGTAGTATATACAAATTACACATGAGAAATCCTACCTTTGCCTCCTTTACAGTGAATTGCTATGATATTCTTCTCATCTTGACTCATCCATTCGCGGACACTGGCAGTGAATTTCAGCATGTCCCTAAATAAGAGGAAAATTAGGGGATCAAGGTAAATGCCTACACAGAACTATTACAATATATGCATTTCTTGACAAGACTCACTGTAGTGCTGGGACATTGTGGTCATCAATAAAGATCCTTTCCACCCTGTAGTGAAAGTACTTGGGGTCATAGCCTTTTTCACCTACAGGAGAACATCTGAAGTTATGCCAGGAAGGGGAAGGGAAGTGCAACAAAGAAAGGAGCTTGTGATACAACAACTGCTGGTCTGAACATATACTAGCTTCTAGAGGACAACAGTGTGAATAAACAGATCAAAATGAAAAAACCTGTGAGGTAATTTGGCTAAGTCCATGATTGCTTAGCTTCTGGTTTTGCACTTCTCACTTAAAATTTATCTCCAGGCCCAGGACATCATTCCTTTCCGTGGAGATTAGAGATCTGAAAGTTAGTGTTCTGATGTAGTGTCAGGGTCAACCACAGCAAACACCTACAGGCAAAGTGGTAAAGAGCCACTAACACCACATGCCCCATCTGACCTCTCCCATCTATACCTCTGCTAGTCAGAGGACAGTTTTACTTTTTAATGACTGCAAGCATCAATGCTTTTAGAATATACTCTGCTTCCACCTCTGACACACTGCTATGAAGCAGGAACCACAAAACCACTATTCTTGAGGAATATTTTTTTTAGTCACTTCTAAACAGAATAATTTTTAGCTTATCTCCCTTTCATTCTTCTAAGCCTTCATTAGAAGATTCTCCAGCATTACTTCAAGTTTTAGCCCAGGATTAGTTGTCCACTTTTATTTTTAATAATGATTTTGGAACACTGAATCAAATTTTCAGCATGAACAAGGAAGTCTACACTGCAAGACATCCAGTATTGCCTTTACAAGCTTCAGTACAATATTAGATTAGCTTTGCAACCTCTGGTAGAGTCAATAGCCACATTCAGGATAGAATGTAGTCAGAAACAGCTATGCACTTTTGACTGACTTACATGTTTTGAAATCTGTTATTATCAGCAGAATACCTTGAGATGTTTTTCCATGCAGCAATATTTCAGTATAGCCAGCAGCCAAACATACTTACTGCAGAGATTGTAGACTTTATAGTGGTCTGGATGTTTGGTGTCCAAAAATCTTGCAACTTCCTAAGCAGTAACAAGACAACAGTACAGAATAATTAGAGCTCACCTCATTACTGCTACTTCAACCCCAACATGGGATTGGCAACAGCATTCATGACAGCCCTTGGACAGCAGGCCTTTCCAACTCAGTTTCTTCGCAGGAAGAAACTACTGCTACTATCTTCCTTGCCCTATATATGTTTCTACAATATCAGGCAGCATACCTCTGAAAAGGACATTATGTAGACCTTTTAAACAACTTTATTCAAGTGAATAAATCTTATCTCTATTACTAGCCCAGGACAAAACTGCCTTGATTCCCCAAAGCATTCCCAAAGAACTAAATCATCAGAGCACCAGTGTGTCCATACTGAAGTACATCCCACTAGGCTTAGCTGAGACACTACAAGACAAGCAGTGAAGCACAGTGGCAACCATCAGTCAATCATTCCAACAGGCCAAACCAGCAGAACTAGGACTGACACAATCTAGTCCACATGTAAATTAGTGGGAACCTATAAAAAAGAGGTTTCAGAAACTGAAGTTGGTAGATGAGATTTTTACCTTTATAGGGTTCCTGTAGAATGACTGCTTCCCAGAAGATGGAAATGACATTGCAATAATTCGATCTGTGGAGAAGACAGCAATCAGCAGCAAGAGCAGAAAGGCCCCTACATGTAAGAACTACATGACTGAGAAACATCCTTATGAAGTGCCTTAATCCTATCTTAGTTATAAGAACAACCTACCCATTTCTGAGAGGCATTTCCTCCATTTAGCATAGCTAGAGCAAGACAAATAATGCTTCCCAAAGCATCAGACACCACTAATGTCAGTCTCCACAGAATCAGAAGCAAAAATACTCTAAGTCAATAGTTTCCCAGCTCTGATTCTCTGAGCCTCAGGAGATTTTTCTATCATTACATCTCTCTCCCAGAAGGCTAACTCTTGAGAAGAGTGACAGAGTCAGGAATCCATATTTCAAAATCCCAAAGAAAAGGAGTAGGTCTGGTTTGACTTCATACTTGAATATAATTAGTCTAAAACATTGTCTGTATGTCACATCAAGCTCTTATTAACTGAATAACAAGTCTTAGCAGAATTAACATGCTGCAAAGTGACATTTGTTTCCACAAACCAGTAACATAAGTGAGATCCAGATCAAAGCCATCCTTCATATAACGCCTTTTGTTTTCAGAGACCTGACCAAAAAAAAAACAGATTTAATCTTCCACAGGAATGCCAAAGATCAGAGTGTTGTCTCTTAATAGGAAAAATCAGCCACCTAGACTCTGAAGTTAAGCCTGAGCAGCAGAGCCTCATTTTGCTATAGCAAAGTGCACAGCATTAGCCAAGAGTATCACTTATTGCATTAGCTTTTAGTTAGAAGCTCTGTACAGAATATTTACCCTGAAGAATCAAAGTTTATTCCAATGAACACAACACTGCAAATTCTTTACAAACTGCAGCGTGAATCTGTCATTGTTATTTGAGTGTTCGGATGCTAAGAGAAGAAAGAATAAATTTAAGGGCAACATAACAAACACTGCTTATTCCTGAGCAATAGGACATACTTGAAGCTTAAAGTATCACTTTAATGCCCCGATGAAAATAAGAGACATTGACAGTGGACAGGGCTTGAACAACTAGGTTGTTTCATTTTCACCCAAAATAAAACATCAGAGGGATTAAAACTCCAACATTCTCCCATATGAGAGAAAACAGCCTATGTACCACACAAGCTAGAAATTGTCAGTTGAGACACATGGTGGTGTTGCAATGACTTTGATATGTCAGCCTTCCAGGTCAATTTTCTGCTCACTTGACCAAAGTTAAGAACAACTAGCTTCAGTACTCTGTCAGGGACACTGATGTGCTGGTTGGACAATACTGTTTACCATTGATGGCTGCCTGGAGAAAGCAAGAGCTAGAGCTGGAAAGAGTAGCACTAGCCTAAATACATTAAGAGGCCAACTTACCATTCTTCTGGTCACCATTTCAAGTTGCTTCTTTTGTGAAGCCAGGCGAAATATTCTTATCAAGATGACAATTCTCAGAACTCGGAGGAAAGTAACCATTCTGGACATCAGATTCACCATGAAAGAAAATGGAGACAACTAAACTTAGATGCAAAGATTAAAGCTACTTAAAAGCTATTTTAGACAGTTTAAGCTTTGTCTCATATATTGAACCAGGACTTCTCAGGCTGATTTTTGAGCAAATACTATGCTTGAAGAATACCATGGTTCTATTACTAAAGGCTTTTGGGAGTACACATTCTGAACAGCTAACAGAACTAGGAAATCCCCTACTTGCTAAAACAGACTTCTACAGGCACATGTGGCCAGCAAGCAACAAATTCCATTAACATTACCTATGTTATTATCACAAAATTCTTGTTCCTTGCTCTCAACTCTATATTTAAGTGTATGCAACCACCTGAAAAACGACTGAAAAGAGAAGCTAGACAGGCTATGTACATCATGACTTGATTAAGGGAGCTGAGAACAGATCAGTATGTATCCTGTGTTTAATCATTCAGCAACTTGAGCACTTGGTTTGGTTTGAGGAACTTTGAACTGCTGTTGAACTTTGAAGCAGGCAAGACACTTAGGTGAGTGGTTCTACCAAAACAACTGAGCGGGGGCAGCTGTTTTCCCCTACCCCTAGGGACAAGGCCAAACTAACATTCATTTCATTCCTTAAGGAGATGTGAGCAAATACTTTTAAGCAGCACACACTCATTTTAGGTTTTGAAACACTTGTAGGAGAATCTGGGTGAATACCAACAGTAAGGGAGACAAATCTACAGTTGAAGACAGCCTACTCTCCACTGATGTGGAGCTTAAAGTCAGCAAGACAAGGTTGCTCTGGACACCTGGAGGAAACTTTCAGCTTTTGCCTGAGCATATTCCTAACTAAGGATCACTCAGGATCACCTTCCTCTGTTGAGAGCAGAATTCCCCTGGAGCTAGAAGCAAATTAGATGAACCAACACCGGGGTGAAAACTCCATATCCCCTCTCCCCAGCACGAACCACAACTCTGAGAAGCTAATCTTCAAGATAAAAGCAGTTTGCATTCTGCCCTTTAGGAAGTCAACCAGTTAAGCATGAACTCCCAGACTGATACCCAGCTCTCATTCCTCAATGTCCTTTTACAGGTCAGACTTCAAGGAAAGAGTTAACTCATCCCAACACACACTCAGCTACACCAGATTAGAAATAGAAACCATACTCCTCCAAGGGCATGTTACCTCTATGGACTGTCACTGAAGTTTCACTTGTCACATATAAGCTCTCATCCACATAAGAGCTACGCAAATTCTAACTATTCTGAGATGTATCAGATGCTATAAGATTGCTGTTTGCTTCTTGAGGAAGGAAAAGATATAAAATCCAGGTAGACTACTGGGAATTAGTTGGATTATGTGGACACTACTGGAGTGCTAGGTGTCAAGAGTACCTCATCTCAAAATATGGGATTTGGTCAAACTTGAGGTATCATTTAGTAATATTTTGGTTAGAACAGGATTTAAGAACCTTTAACATAAGAAGCCTTACAGAGGGCCTCAAGACTTCAATGGGTGAGATGATAGATCCCAGCTGAGTGTCTCCTGAGAGGATCAGTGTGAACTCCTCTTTATGTGAGTCAAAAACCTATTCTAAATTCCGATCAGCTTTAGCAGGTCTGAATACAAGGACCTTGCACACACCAATCTAAAACTGGATAGGCCAATGCAGGATGAGGCGTACATAAGCAAAGCCTGGAAAAGACAGCAGTGCAGATTACCCTATCATAGTGCTCTTTCTCCTACCTTTAACTGAATGCTACCATAAGATGAAAGCTGCTTTAGAAAAACATGGTCAGAGTAATGGGAATTAATCATTAAAAACTCAGATGAATGTTTATGGCAACCTAGAAGGAAACAGCCTTTTATGACTGAGGCTGTAGAAGCTACTCCTTTGACAGATTTAGGTTTTGTAACCTGAGTTTAGCCAGCATTTGAAGAGACAACTAGTACTTACAGGTGTTTGTCCAACACTGGATTCCTCAATAACTAAACTCTGAGTTGGCTTCTTCTGGAATAATGTTCCTCCCTTCGGCCAATTAGTCAGCTGAATTTGAAAAGGGCGCAATTTTTCCAATTTTTTTTTAAAGCTCAACTTCTTTCCCTCGCTGATGCAGGCAAGTTTCACTAAATCAAACCTAGTGTAGGTAAACTAATCTTAAAGCTGTAGCTTTGTCTCCATCAGGAACAAAATCCTCTCACAGGTTATCTGATCAAGCTACAGAAATCAGAAGGCAATAAGACTTGAATTAGCTTATGCACATAAACAGCCTGTTTTCTCTCCCCAGGGCATGGCTGGAAAATCCAACATGTATTACCATAGGGCTTTTGGGAAAGAAAAGTGAAGGAAAACAGACAGTTGGGCAACTCCTATTTCAAGATCCATTAGACAGAGGTCCTCCCTCAGTTGTCTGTTCCATTTCCTACCATAATCCCACTCTTCTTTCTCGCCTTCAGACCCTCCTCTCTATCAGGGTGGCTGAACATCTTTCTCCAAAAATTGCTCAAGTCAGGGCATTTGACAGCCTCATTACTCAATTTAGCTACAACTGATCCGTTCAGATCAGTTCTGCCTTTGAGACGGGGACAGCCTACAGTATAACTGTGGACCAAAGTTACATGTCTATCCTTCATTAGTACCATGAAACACTATGCCGTATTTGTGATCTAGTACGCACACATCTAACTTAGAGGTGCCCAAGAAAATTCTTAGAACTGACTATCAAGAAAAGAGCTCACACTTACCAGCTGCCATACCATTCTCACCTTGGTATCTGATCTGCTGCAGCAAGGTCTGAGAAGGAGTACGTCATATTAATTAACAGAGTGCCCACCACTATGAATGCATCCAAAATATTAAGTTTGGATCGGAAATAGTTCCTGAAGCTGAAACAAAGGAGAATTTTAGACAGATGCCCACATAAGTAGCAAAGACTGAAATACATCTTCAGGAAAAAAGCCACCTATACAGAGCCACTGCTAGAGAGAAACTCTCCTGAAATAGTTCTTAACACTAAGCACTGAAGTCTCACTAAAAGTAATCTTGCATCTTATTTACATACCTAAGTTATGGCAAAGCTGATGCAGTTTCCAAGCACTCACTTATACTAAAAACACTTACAGATTATTCTATAAAAGGGTAACAGCCAACATGAGACATGGTTATTGTCTATGACCAGAAAAATCAGTCTACATAGCACCCATGTTCACAGCTCAAGCTTGAAGTTTTGCATCCTTCCTCACTCGAGGACTTGCCACTGTGAGTTAATTTCTGCCCATGCCTTACCCTTCAACAAACACCCTCAGAAGAACATCGATGAGAAAGAAGAGTGCTATTGCCAGGGAAACACCTTCCAGAACCTCTCTAACACCTTTCTTTTTCTCACTGATAGCTAGATCCACAATCACGACTATGATGTCCACAATGATAAGTACAACTCCAAATACTCTGCAAAGAGAAAAGTACAAGTCAACTTGAGAGGCAGGAATAAATTGCTGACATTTCTCAACTAAATAGTACAAGCCCAGACTTTTTTTAAGCTGTTCCAGCAAGAGCATGCCCTCTTATGTAGATTGAGGCCTGCTTAATTAGCAGCTGAAGGATTCCAATTGCATTTTTAAGTGATCTGCACAGAGCATATCCTCCATGTGGAACCATACATTTACTTCAGACACAGGTTTGCTATTAACTTAGAATTCCACAGCTACCTAGAAGCAGTGCCAACATGAATGCTTTAAAGCAAACAAATGTCAGTGCTGTCTTTCATCTTACTCAGTTTTCCTCCCACTAATGACTTGATGCAGTCCCTTAAAAATAACTGCCTTTAATGGCTTACCTTGTCCCAGGACACAGACTGCATACAACTGACCAACTGTTTGTTCAAAGGCTGCCAGCATAGAATAACCCATTAAAAAGCTTTTATCCCAATCAATGGCATTTACAGTTCTGACTTTCAGCTCTTCTTGGAGAATGAAGTCATATGTGTTTAAGACTTATTTTGCAATCACAGTACTTGTCTCAAGCCACCTTTGTGGGGGTGACAGGGCATTCAGTACTTTTCAGACAAAGCAGGCTGGACTTGCTGCTATTCAAGGAACTCTTCAAGTTCTCACATCAGAAATGAGGACTATTTTTACCTTGGCCATATATCTTTACAAGCATGAGCTTTTACCTGAATCCAAATGACATCACAAATGGGGAAATTTTTCTCCTAATTGCACTGCAAGAGAAGAGAATTGACAAGTGACATTTTGTTACAGGTATCAGCCACAAGAGAACTGTAATACCCTTTTGTTCACATTCTTTTGGTTTCAGTATTCCTTGTAGTAGTGCTTTCTTTAAGAGGAGATTATTCAGTTGCATTCATGAAAGATATAGGTTAAGAGTATCTGAAAACAAAGCTTTGACCACTTGTTAGAAAAAGTATTAATCAGTTTACAGACCCTATAGTACATACTTGCCTGTAACATTATTCAGTGTCACAATTCCAGGGCCACTAGAACTCTGGCTTAATCTATAAGAAGTGATCTTACATAATAACTATAGGTCAAGAGGAAGATTAGAGGTTAAACATCAAGTTATCTTGTTCAATATATTAAGCTTATTGTATCAGACCATTTTTTTCCCAAGGCCTAGAAAAAGCTGCACTTGTTAATAGCTCCTGTGCTCTTGAAATAGAAGAATACAAATCCCATTCCCACCTTTAAAAGAAAATATCAGTTAGGCTTTCAGGTTGAAAACCCAAGTACTTTTTAAGAAAGAGTTTCTGAAGCCAAATTCTTCCAGTTGTGAGTTATTTTTAATCAGAGCTCCCATTTTCACTTACAGTAGATTTTGTTGCCTCTTTGTATGCTTTAAGCCCTCTGGTTTACAGCCAGGCCTTTACATAACTCTGTCACTGACTAGAAGTCTCTTTAGGTTACACTGAGAACTAAGAGAGAAGTTCTTAGTGTAGAACCTGGAAACCCCTAGTTCTGATGGTTTGAAAAACAGATTGCCAGTCTATTAAGTAATCCCAAGATCACTTCACTAAAGTAAGCATCAAATCTTTTCTTGGACACTTAAAAGAAAACACCTTTTCCAAGCATATCACTAACAGCAGGACTTACCATAAGTACTAACAAACTGGCAAACAGTATTGGTGGATTTCTTTTGCACTGTTACAGGAAGTTTTTGTCAGCTCAGTAATTCACATTGCACCCCAGTGATCCTATCCAAGATACTTGTTTCCTGTAGGATAACTCAAGCATTGCATTTCACTTGGTGCACCTCAATAACTCAGTTTAAGACATGGCTAGATACCTTGGAAGTGCTGAGGCAGCATCTTGCTGGGGTTACTGAATTAACCCACACCTTTCATTATTAGGCTTTTACATGAAGCTGTGGTACAAGGTCTAACCAGCAGCCTTAAGCAGGAAGGACATACTTGGGTTGTAGTACTCACTTTTCTTGTAGAAGTCAAGGATGTTATAACATGTCTTATCCTAAAGGCAGCTTAGCATATAGAAGGTTTTCCTTGCATTTATGAATGTCAAATATCTAAGGAAACACTGCAACAATTACACTAACTGTTTGTTGGTCTATGTCTCTGCCCAGTCAACACAGAATGCAACTGAAGTTAAGTACACCAAGACTTCCGCTTCCACAGCCTATTGACAAGTACCTCTATTAAGTCCATTGCACACAAATATATACACATACCACTCCGATTTTGCCTAACAACATCTTAAATCAGTTGAAGAAAACATGGCACATTTGCTTACATACTTGGCTTAAAGCTTTTGTGAAATACATTTGTAAAAGTCAACTTCTGAAATCCAGAAAAACACATTGTCACATGGAATAAGTGAGATAATAGGCTTAGCCTTATTGTTCTTGAGCTGCAGGAACAGAGAAACAAGTCCATTGACTCGTCATTGACTTGACTAAGTTTGTTATAAGAGTCAGTAACATGATGATATGAACTAAACACTTTTTGAAAACAACTTCAAGAATAGAATTAACTACTAGTGAGTTCAGACAGCTGAGTCTTGATGAGGGCCACGATGCTTATTGTTTACCCTATACACTCATTCATCTCATTTTCTCACCAGCACTTGTTGTTCTGTTCTCTCAAACTCATTGCTTTGGGAAAATTTAATCAATGCAGTTTGGACTACCCATTCTCCCATAACGTGATGCACTTGGATTCTTGGGTTGGGCTTTCATCTCTGGAGGCATACAGAACTTCCTCAACTTACTTGTCTTAACTATGTCCTAGAACAAATGTCAATATCAAGCATTTTACTGGGCTTATCTTTACTTCAGCAAGACATTTGCCTTCTTTCTTTGGCTCAGCAAACTCTACTGTCAGGGGTAAGCAAGAAATTTAGTATCTCATTAGCTTACTTGGAACAGCCGTCTGGTTCATTATCCTCATCACGACCATCATCAATTTTTACTGTGGGTTCTTCTGCTGCTGGAGAGCTGGTAAAGGAATAGTACAAGTCACACACTGACACAGATGTCAGCTCTACATACTGCTATCTTTTGTTGCTCCAGAGAAAAGAATTAACTCTCAGCTGAGCAGCGAGCAGCAGCCTGAGCCAGAGCACAGGTTTAACCAGTGGAAGAAAGGCTTTCCCCACGTTGGCACTGCAGAACCCCTTGGCTTGTACTGACCTATTTCCCATTAGCAATCCATCACTCACAAGTTTTCCCTTTTTCCCCCCAAAAAGGGACAGATGTGTTCAGTGGTAGCATAAAGGGCTTTGAAACAGGGCATCCAAGAGACCACTAAGGACTTAACAGTTCAGGCTCCAGAGGGGCCAGAAACGTACATATGCAACAGAGCTTCAGAGAGTCCAAGTGACACAACTGCTATTACAGTAAACTTCTTGCTCAGAGAGTGAATGTTTCCACCAGGAAAAGCCATAGCACAGAGATGTTTTTGTGCAGGGCAGGATACCAGACCGGAAACTGGAAGACCAGAGTAGCAGCTGAGCTAGTGCTAGAACAGCATATTTTTGGGGTAGTGGCTGTTTGCCATAACTTCCTTAAAAAGGTCTCTTTAGATCAAGCTTTTGTTTTTTTGAAGGCAGCACGACAGCTTCAGAGAAATAGTGTAACATCCAACTCCAGGAGGTTTTATTTCAGCCTTCTCCACAGAAATACTGTGCTGCATAATAGGACAGCCACAGTGTTTACTGAGGCTCTGCCTTGGGCATCGTCGCTTCTTGGACAGGAACAACTACACACACATATTCAATATTGATATTTCCATGCTGTTCTGAGGCAGCATAGCATGTTTGAAGCATTAGTATAATAACTCAGAGGATCCAAGT
Organism: Sakesphorus luctuosus; assembly: GCA_013396695.1. Classification (NCBI taxonomy): domain Eukaryota; kingdom Metazoa; phylum Chordata; class Aves; order Passeriformes; family Thamnophilidae; genus Sakesphorus; species Sakesphorus luctuosus. The sequence continues at coordinate 599,323 of VWZD01009210.1, forward strand.
ATTCTTCATCCTCCACTGCTTCTGCAGTCTGGGCTAACTACCTTTTAAGCAAAAAAGTTTAATGATGTTTCTCTTACAGTTTCAGCAACCAGCACTAATGTTTCACCACCTGCACTCAGTATCAGGCTCAATAGAAGAAAAATTCTTCCACAACTATTTCAGTATTAAAGCCTTATTTTTCAGCTCCAGTATCTCCAGACACCAGTGCCCTCATTTTTTGTTTCTAGAGCTGAAGCAAAGCATGTTTGCTTCCAAACTATTCTTATGGAATATTCACTTGGGAATTTACACTTACTGAACAGCAGAAATGCTTCACTTATTAAAGCATATTACTGCTGCTGCTACAGCAATCTTGCTGCAGGTCACTTGCTTATACTTGTAGACACATGAAATGTATCAAATGCCACCTTCTTATCCTCTACTGCGATTAAAATAAGCCACTGTACGAATGAGAAACAGAAGTGTTTTGAGTTAGGAAAACAATCTTTCACACAAAAATTAAACAGAGGCCCAGTACACTGTTTCCATTGTGTTCTCACACAAGAATTCAGTTCTAGATAATGCTCAGAGGGAGGTTGTTTTGCTGATCATTCTACATCTACTTGTTGTCCAAGGTAGAACAAGCTCTGCCACATGCTACAATTAGTCTTTGACTACTGAGGTGGAAGAGAAGAAAGGGGGCAGACAGTAGAAGAAGTTATTTCCTTCACACACACACTCTCCCTACAGGGCACAAGCTTTTCTGACTGCTCTCAGGTAAAGACAGCTTCAGACTTAAGGCTTTTAAAGAGAGCAGAGTAAGAGCATCTTGCTCTACAAGAGACCTCAACAGTCTCTTCTAAGTCCCTTGATGGTCCAGATGCTAAAAAAGAACAGACTTTACTGCCATGAGCTTTTTATACCAGGAGTGGATATTCTGTACTCCTTAGCTGCTTATTAATTACTTACAAGAAGTCAATCACAACAGAGTATTTATCTCAAAAATATCCCTTCTCTCAGACAACAGCATTGGTGATGGGATGAGGGATAAAAAGACTTTATGCTATATGAACATCAAACTCTCCATCATTATTCCCTTTGTTACATTTGAAGTACTAAGAAACTAGTGACAGGGGATCACACACAGAGTATTCAACCCCAAACCCCCACACTGGCACAATTCATTTCACTCACCTGGATGCTTCTGATGGCTCTGCCCCTTGTTCAAACCTCACAGCTGTCATCTTGCTTGTTGCTGCCTTGATGTCCTTAAGAGAAGTACACCTGGTTAGAGAGAAGTACAAGAAGCAGCAAATACCAGCACCCTACAGGAGCCTTACCAGCAGACAGGCTTCAGCTCCGTGTCCAACTATTTCCCCCCTACAGCTGACAAAGCTCAATCTTTAACTATAACACTAGCACTCAGCACTGCAATGAAGGTTTTTTGACCATACTAAGTATGCCACAGTGATAACAGCATCTTTACCTCACCACTAAGTATTTCCCCTTCCTTCACGCTCTGCACCGCAGAGGAGCCCCAGCCAGAACCTCCGGAGGGTGCAGGCCCAGCCTGCAGCAGCAAGCGCTGGCTGGACGCCGGGGAGCGGCTCCAGGAGCCCGCCCCGCTCACACAGACCCCTGCGGAGCTCTGAGCCCCACCGCCCCCACCTCACCCCGGCGCGGCCACCGGGCTCAAAGTCGAACCCCGACACCGCCCCCGGCGCCCGCGGACTCAGCGGAAAGTTGCGCTAAGCTTCCTGCGGGCTGCTCCCCGGCCCTCCCTCCGCCCCCTGGCCCGGCCGCCAGCCCCGCTCACCCGACCCGAGGCCGAGCAGCGGAGCACGAACACACCTCGGCCACCCGGGCCGCGTTAAATGCACCTGGGCCGGGCCGGGCCGGCCGGGCGCACCTGCTGCCATGGCAACGGCCCCGCCGCCCCCGCGCCGCCCCCGCACCGCCCGCCGGGGGCAGCGCGGTCCCTCCCGCCCGGGCACCGCCGCAGTGACACCCGGCTGGGTGCGAGTGTCATCTGCGGGAGGGCAGGAAGGGCCTGCAGAGGGATCTGCACAGGCCGCATTGATGGGCCCAGGCCAGTTGTGTGAGGTTCAACAAGAGCACCATAGCTGGGGGGAGAGAGGCTGGAAAGCAGCCCCAAAGCAAAGGACCTGGGGGTGCTGGTCGACAGCTGCTGAATGTGAGCCAGTGTGTGCCCAGGTGGCCAAGAAGGCCAATGGCATCCTGGGTTTAAGCAGCAATAGTGCGGTTAGCAGGACCAGGGCAGTGATTACCCTCTGTACTCAGCACTGGTGAGGCCACTCCTCAGGCACTGTGGCCAGTTCTGGGCCCCTCAGTTCAGGAAGGACATGGACATGCTGGAGCCGGTTCAGAAAAGGGCAACGGAGCTGGTGAAGGGTCTGGAGCACAAGTCCTATGAAAAGCAGCTGAGAGAGCTGGGTGGATTGTTCAGCCTGGAGGAGATTAGCTCAGTTGGTTAAAACTTGGTTGTAATAATGCCAAGGTCATGGGTTCAGTTCCCTGTGTGGGCCATTGACTTAACAGTTGGACTTGATGATCCTTGTGGGTACCTTCCAACTCAGAATAGTCTGTTATTCTGTGAACTCTTCTTTCTTCCTGGATGTAGTGGTCCTGCTGGTGTCATATATGTTAGCATGGAGTCTTGTCCATGGGACAGCTGAACCACCATGCCCAAAGAGTGTTAGAATTAGGCCCAAAGTGTGTGAGATCTAGAAAAAGGAGGCTGACGGGGGGACCTTGTCACTCTCTACAACTGCCTGAAAGGAGGTTGTGGCCAGGTGAGGGTTGGTCTCTTCTCCCAGGCAACCAGTGACAGGACAAGAGGACATAGTCTTAAGCACAAGAGGACATAGTTTTAAGCTGTGCCAGGGGAGGTTCAGGTTGGACATTAGGAGGAATTTCTTCAGAGAAAGGGTGATTAGATAGTAGAAAGGGCTATTCAGAGAGGAGATAGAGTCACCATCCTTGGAGGTGTTTAAGCAGAGACTGGATGTGGCTCTTAGTGCCGTGGTTTAGTTGACATGGTGGTCATAAGTTGGAGTTGATGATCTCAGAGGTCTTTTCCAACCTAACTGATTCTGTGTGGGGCCATGCTGCCCCCAGCCCACTGCCCCTGCCAGCCCCCTCCAGCTGGGCCAGCCTCCTGCTTCTCATCTCTGGCCATTTGGGTTTTTGTTAACTTTGCTGCTGCCGTGGTTTGATGCTTCTTGATGCCTTTCCCATGGTGTGGCAGCTTGGGGGCGAGCCTGTGCTCAGGGTGGGGATGGTGCAGGTCAGGTAGGGGCTGCAGGGCAGCCAGGCACCCACAGCCTGCAGCAGCCCTTGCTGCCATCAAGGGAAGATGCATTGTCCTGAGGACTTGGTGTTTTCACACAGCATCAAGCACTTACATTTTTGCAGAGTAGGAACCTCCATAATGTGGCATGTTATCCTGTACTCTGCAGAGGCTTCATACCTATCTCATCGCTTCCAAAAGCCAAGTGACAAGCAGTCTCTGATCATCCCACTGTACAACAATGCTGCTCCTGCTGCTGAGGCCAGAAGTGCGCTAGAGAGGCTTTCTGCTGGACCGTCGGCAGCAGGGGGAGCTCAAAGCGAGCTTTTGGGGCTTGCTCCCAGGGCTTCTGGGGTTTGGTCGGGGGAGATGTGGTTAACCGATGGCAGGAGACTTATAGGATGCTCCCCAAAAGAAATATAATCTTTAAGATGAATGATGAGACTAAGGAGCATTTCTGGGCATCAGACTAAATAGAAAATTTCCCTTTTAAATCTGTATATATAAATACACGGGTGAATAGCTAGTTCAGACAGTGACAGCAAGTAATAGAAACATAGAATCATAGAATATCCTGAGTTGCAAGCGACCCAGAAGGATCATCAACGTCCAGCTCCTGGCCCTGCACAGGACACCCCAAGAACCAAACCATGTGCCTGAGAGCCTTGTCCAAACACTTCTTGAACTCTGTCAGGCTTGGTGCCATGACCACTTCCCTGGAGAGCCTGTTCTTGTGCCCAACCATGCTCTGGGTGAAGAACCTTTTCCTTGTATCCAACCTAAACCTCTCCTGACACAACTTCAGGCCATTTCCTTGGGTCCTGTCACTGGGCACCACAGAGAAGAGGTCAGTGCCTATCTCTCTGCTTCTGCTTGTAAGGGACCTTTAGACTGTAATGAGGTCTTTGCGCAGTCTCCTCCAGGCTGAACAGACCCAAGTGACCTCAGTCGCTCTTCAAACAGTTTCCCCTCAATGTCCTTCACCATCTTTGTTGCCCTCCTATGGACACTGTCTAAGGGCTGGATATCTTTCTTATATTGTGGCACCCAAAACTGCACACAATATTCAAGGTAAAGCCACCCCAGCGCAGAGCAGAGTGGGACAATCCCCTCCCTTGACTGGCTGGTGATGCTGTGCGTGATGCTCCCCAAGACATAGTTGGCCCCCCTGGCTGCCAGGGCACTGCTGGCTCNAGAACCTTTTCCTTGTATCCAACCTAAACCTCTCCTGACACAACTTCAGGCCATTTCCTTGGGTCCTGTCGCTGGGCACCACAGAGAAGAGGTCAGTGCCTATCTCTCTGCTTCTGCTTGTAAGGGACCTTTAGACTGTAATGAGGTCTTTGCGCAGTCTCCTCCAGGCTGAACAGACCCAAGTGACCTCAGTCGCTCTTCAAACAGTTTCCCCTCAATGTCCTTCACCATCTTTGTTGCCCTCCTATGGACACTGTCTAAGGGCTGGATATCTTTCTTATATTGTGGCACCCAAAACTGCACACAATATTCAAGGTAAAGCCACCCCAGCGCAGAGCAGAGTGGGACAATCCCCTCCCTTGACTGGCTGGTGATGCTGTGCGTGATGCTCCCCAAGACATAGTTGGCCCCCCTGGCTGCCAGGGCACTGCTGGCTCACATTCAACTTGCCATCGACCAGGATCCATCCCAAGGACCGTTTCCACAGTGCTGCTCTCTCATTCCCAAGTCTGTGTGAATATCCAGGGATGCCCTTTCCCAGGTGTCAAATCCAATGCTTGTCTTTGTTAAACTTCATATGGCTGGTGCATTTGGTATATTCAGATAATTATGTGTTTGAGAAGCAGCTAAACAAGTGTGGAAATTAGGCTGGGTGATGAGAAGAAGCATTAGATTAATTTGTTAATTTGTTTTCTTAGTTCTGAAAAAAAAAAGTTTACATGTGGAGGTTTCATCCTGTGGACCATGTAGGGATCTTGTAAATTACACTCAGCAGGAGCTTATACCTGTGGAGCACCTTCATGGGAAGAACCATAGTGGGGAAGGGTATAGAAATACAAACATCCAGTTTCCCTTGTCCTGGGCTCTGGAAGCACCAAGTTAGGAAGGCAGTTTGGATATTGAAGTGGGCTGCTCATAGAACAACTTGTAACAACCAGTCAAAGGAGAGTCTGGAGTTGGGAGGCTTCCAGTTTGGCACCCAGACGGAATGCCAGGGCCAGCTTGCTAAAGGTTGTAGATGCACTTTAAAAGGAAAACCAGTTCTTCCCATTTTTAAGATGCTGCATTGCCAGTGATACTGATTGTCACTAACTGCTCCTTTCAATGTCACTAATCTTACAGCACTCATGATGCTGTAAAAGATTTGCCAGCTCTCATATGTCATCATGATTTTACTGGTGGTTGATCTATTTTCTTAAACCCCTAATGTCTGGAGTCAGATGAATAAAATAAAAGCAGTACCTTTTTTATTAATAAAATTAAATTTCTAGCTCTCAGATAGAGGAGAAAAGCATAGGAACAAGGGCCAAGGTTCATAAAGCTAAAAATAAAAAGGAAGCATTGAAACTGTTCTGATGTTTAAATTGAAGACTTTTAAATCATTTTGATTATATTTTGCTGGTTAACTCATGATCCTGATATTTAATACCCCTCAGAATCCAGTTCTGATCCTCTAATGGTTATTCATCACTGTAAAATAGCAGAATTGTCAAAAAAATGCAGAAAAGACTGAAATGTTCAGTAAATAATCCAGTTACATAGTGGGTAAGAAGCAGGATTAAGCATGCAGTTCTCAGAGGGCTGATGACATACTTTACATTCCAAAAATAACAGAGTGAGTGGTAAACAGAATCTCTTAACTTGACAGATTTTAAAATTGGTAGGTATGGCTCTTCTATATCTGATATTTTTAAGAGAGAGAGACAAGAAAAATAATTTTATTAAAGCTTGGGATAGCAGAAGTATGAAGATAAGTGGGTAAAAAATCAATTTGCTCCCAATAATAAAAGCAAGTAGATCAGATAACCTAATGGTGATAGATTGTCAGCTTGGCTTTGCTCCCAGGAGAAATAAGAGCAGAGTACACAGAGGGGTTTAATTAATAAAATATTAAAGAAGCTTAATAGTAGTACTAGTAGTAGGAATAATAACAGTAGTTATTGTTATTATTGCAAATCATCATGGGATTAGGGAAAGTAATTGCATCAAATATATTTCTAAAGCAAGATTGCAAGTTTTACTGCTAAAATAGAACTATTTTGTTGCTTCTGTGAGCAACTATCTGTCTAGAAAATCACTGATTAAAAAAGTAGAAGAATGTAAACTCAGTCTGGTCCACACTGGTGTAAACCTGGCACACTAATCTTAAAGTAACTGAAAGAAAAACCATCCTTAAGCAATTCTTTTCCTAAGAGGTTCTGCAGGGACTGAGTGTTGTTTTAAATAAATAAATAAATAAATAAATAAACGGGAGAGGAACTGGACAGCACACACAGATCGATGTGATCGAGTGAATGCCATTTGTTACACACTGCACATGGTTTATGTAGGGTTAAAGCTACACACCATTGGCTAAGTTGAAGCTAACACTATCAAGCCATAAACTTTAAGTGGTTATAACCCATATCTCACAAGTTCAATGTTTGTGTTATCTCATCCTAGCTGCTTTCAAGCACCTGCAGAGTCCTGTGAGAAACTACTATGTGAATCCCTGGGGAGTAACCTCCTCCCTACCACCTAGCAGCAGCTGTGCTCCTTGCTGCTTCTTAGCTAATAGCTAAGTCTCACAGGGTTTTATATAGATCAGAATTGCTCAGTCTTGATTTTTGTGTACCTACATTGTTTTACAGTGTTTAGTGTTGTGTTGGTTTAAACTGTGGTCCAGATATAATCCTGAGGCTGGAGCAGTGGTCAGATAGATTAAGAGTAACTGCCTAGCACTGGGTGAATTGTAAGTTATATCCACTGTCAAGTTCAGGACAAAAGACTTTAGGATGGTATTTTTCAGCTCTTGGGACCTGAAGGACCATGCAACATTTTTTTAAAAAAATCCTTGGTCTACTTACAGTCCCATTACTTCACCGCTAGGCACCTGCCACTTGCATGGCATACATGTGTACATGTTGAAAAGCTGGCAAGCATTTCTGGATGAACTTCTAATGTTGCAAATCACAATCATCCTGGTCGCAGGGAGTAACACATGCAGATCAGACTTGGAGCATCAGTGACTATGATGAAGACAGGTGACACTGAAAAGTCCGCAGGAATTAGTGAGTGGCAGGTGATTGTGGCATGTAACACTGTGGCAAAAAAGAATAGGAAGATCCTTGGATCCACAAACAGAAAAGATTTTGAGCTGAAAGTACTGCTTGAACTCTTTACATGGCCCTTAATGTGAGTGACTGTCATGCTTTTAAGCCCAGAGGGAGAGGAAACACCACACAGCTGCTTGCTCAACCTTCCCACTCTTTCCCCCATGGTGGAATGAGGAGAAGAATCAAAGTAAAAGTTGTATGTTGAGATAAGAACAGTTTAATAATTGAACATAAAGTAAAATTAAATAATAATGGTAAATAATAACGATAATAAAAAGGGAGGAAACCCTTAGGAGATGCACACCCACTGACCAATGCCAGGCCCCCATTCCTGAACTCAAATCAGCCACTCTTCCGAGTAACTCCTGCCAGTTTATATACTGAGCATGACATTGTATGATGTGGAATATCCCTTTGGTCAGTTCAAGTCACCTGTCCCAGGTGTCCTCCCTCCCAGTTTCTTTTGTGCCCCTCCTCACTGGCAGAGCATGGACAAGAAAAAAAAAAGTCCTTGACTTTGGATAAACACAACTTAGCAAAAAACCAAAACATGAGCGTGTTATTAACACCATTCTCATTCAGAATCCAAAACACAGCACTGCAACAGCTACTGAGAGGAATTAACTCCACCCTAGCTGAAACCAGGACAGTGACTTAATCACAGTTGGTCAGGGTTGGATCTGAAAAAAAGGTCTAGGTTCTGCAAAAGGGTTGTAAGCAGACTTATGCCATCAAAGTTCAGATCTTGAAAGTTATTTGTTCAGGAACTGCCTAACCCTTGAGGCAAATAACTTGATTTGACACCTTTCTGTTGGGCTGCAGAGATCCACCCAGAACCTGCAGTTTTGCTCCTGTGCATGTCATGGACACGTATCTCTTCTGCTGGTCCCTGCCTAGGGTGGATTGGACTCCCAAATTTAGGTAGACTATTGCAGTCCCTGAGCCCCCTCAACATGCCCAGTGAGACCACCTCCACCACACACTGTCAAACACCACCCACAGATCTTCTCACCTCTGTGTACATGTTCTACATTAAACAGCCCTGAAAGCAGAACTTGTCCTTGCCTTTCCTTCCCTGTGCCACCCAAGTGCCACACTCACTAGTGTGATGTGCTTGTTCTTAGCCTTGCCCAGGAGATGCTCCATGCAACCCCTTGCTCCGTGCCCCTGCTGGCTTTCCCCCAGCATACACACCTGCGGCCGAAGGAGATAACAGGGGTTTGGGTTCCCAGCCAGGAGCAGGCACACAGCTGGTATGTACTCAGACCTAACCTTCAGAAGGGAAAAAGACATTTGGCAGCAGAGGCTCTTCCCTTTCTCAGAAAGAGGTCTTATGAGATTAAAAGGCTGAAGGATGAGACTTGGCACATGCAGATTCAAGGCAAAAAACCAATAATAATTAACAATGTGAGTAATTACACAGAAGAAAGGCATGCTAAGGTTTGTGGCTAGTTCTTCAGCACTATTTTACAGCAAAATGCCTTTTTCTCAAAGAAGTGTTCCAGTTCAAATGGGAGTGAATTATGTCAGGGGAGTTCTCTGACCTGAGGTAGGTAGAAGATCATGCAGATAATCTACATATTCCCTCTAGTCTTGTGACTCATTCCCTTTGGTACAGCTGTTCCTGATGTGAAATCGCTGGGACTTGTGCTTAACCTCAGGACCCTGCAAACTAATTACGTTTGTTGTGTCAACCCATTAGATACTCACAGGCTGCATGCAGACTTGTTAGTTAAACTGAATTATGTATTCGCTCTTTGAACATTATCACAACATTCAGATCTAGAGTGTTTCATGGTCTGCCACTATTACTTCTTCTTTGTACACAGATTTCTGTGGTTACTCCATGCTTAGAAACCAGAGACTTTTGATGCGCATATAGTGGTTTCGGTTATTTCATAGATTGAAACTATGGTGGCTGATGTCATCCTGGTCTTTTAAATTTATCTCACTTTTGATGAAACCCTTTATTGTTATATTTAAAAACAATAAATATTTGTTTCAGATCTCATATATTAACCTTGTTTTAAAAAATCTGGCAGCACAAGATGCTTACAGAAGACGTATAGTAGCTCACACATCAAGGTGCCTCCACACCTGCAGTGTCTGCAAAGTAGCTTAATCTGAGTCTATTCCAGTGAAGGTGTTCATGGAAGGTGGAATGTGATAGGGAAGTATAAAAATAATGCAAATGCATAGACCACCCTGATTCACTGAAAATTATCTGTTTTGCTTTGAGCTGGGTCCAAAGTACCCTGAATTTTGCTAGAGCACAGGTAGGCAGTCACACTCTTCCTGCGAAATTCTCCATCTCTGTGCCTCCTTTGGAGCCTGAAGCTGTCTACCACATTTTTTCCCTTTCCCCTTTAATAACAAACAGACAAGAAACTGGTCTTAGAAGAGTTTTGAGGTCCCACCAATGTCTTCCATCTGCAGTGATGTTCCTTTGTGCTCTGTGAGTGTGAATATCCATTGGGTGTCATTTTCATGTCTTCATCCCAAGCCACTTTCTCAGGGGGACCCCAGTGCCCCATGACTGTAGGAATATCAAGAGCTGCCACAGAGCCATTCTTTTCAGTCACGTTTATCCACCATTTCACATGTGCTGGCTGTGCATTTAATGTGTGAATAATAGGTTTTTGTGACTGTTATTCAGTACCTAAATACTTTTGCTGGAAAGAAGGTGGAGGACAGCAGGGTGGGGAGGTTTTTAGTTAATGAGAGTGTTATTATTTGCTGACAAGATCACTGACTGTCTTAAGAAAAGGGAATCTGACCTCCTTCCAAGTAACTAAACAGGAATTTGCACTGAAGGATATGTGTGAAGCATGTGTTTTCCAGGAAAAAAAAAAAAGCATTTACAGTCGCATTGCCTAGAGATTTCAACATCTGTGAGGAAATATTAGTGATCACAGTGTCCACATTCTTTATGATGACTTGATTATTTTAGCTCCCAGCCAGTGGAGCCAGTGGAGCAGTACATGAACTAGACCCCCCTCACGTGCCCCACCTCCTGCTAGACCCACCTCACATGAACTCAGCCTCATGGCAACTGGTCTCTTGTGCTTCAGATATTCCTAAAGTTTCCTTTAGCCCGGGAAAAGAAGTTAATCATGAAGCAGGCATGCAAGAACCCTGTTCCAGCTGACTGGGTTTTTCACACGCAGACGCTGGTGAGCATGAGAGTATTCCAGATGTCTTGGCTCTGAGAGATGTTTTGGCAGACACAGAAGGAGGGCTGGAGAATGAGTCCTGTTCCTGCAAAGCTGCAGTCACATAACACACATGTGTGAGCCTCACATCTCTCCCTTCTACTCAAGGACCGGTAGGACTTAGTGACATGAGGTGTGATGCTCCCTAACCATATGTCCCAGCAGACAGCTGTGGGGACTGACTGTGCTGCTCCCACCATGACTCCAACACTGCCACCACAAACTGGGTCCTGCTGCTGATCCCATCTGGGATAAGGAGGTGCTTGCGGGCCGGTGAGCATGTTGGCTGCCTAGGCAAGAGCAGAAAGTGTTGTGCAGCATCTCGAGTGCTGTCTGGATGTGTCCAGCTGAGAAAGATATTGCTGTGGATGAAAGCCCCAGGCAATGAAGTGCAGCCTTCCTGTGCTCCAGTGGTGGTACCTGAGCACCCTGCTGTCAGCTGCAGTTCCTGGCTAAAGGAGATGAAGAAAAGGCTAAAGTACCTGCTAAGGAGAAGAGGAGATGTGGAGGTGGTTCGCTCATTTAATTTCATAGCTGTCAGAACCAGCCTAAAACTGTGGGTAGAAAACAAGTTGAGAAGAAAAGCGCTGTTTGCATAATCCTTTGGCAGTGAAATGTGCCAAGGTTCTTGTGGGAGAAGAGGAATGCAGTTTTTAAGAAACAAACAGCATTGCTGTACTAGGTAGTAGCTGGATAGTCCTGCTTTCCTTAGGAGTAGCACAGAAGTTGACTATGGGTTTATATGCCTTGGCCTTTGTCCCTGTAGTCTCTCCTCTGGAAGAAAAAAAAAAAGCTCTGTAAAATGGAACATTCCTGCTGTTTTCTTTAAAATAATCTGTAATTTCTTGGCCATAATGCATAGGGAGACACCCATCTGTTTGGTCTGGGGATTTTATATTCTTTTCCAGAAATGTCCTTGTTTGTGTTAACAGCAAATCTAATCATCCAGCTCAGAGTTACACAACTGCAAACCTTCTGAGATTTCAGTCTAATAGCAAATCTTGCTTAATACCCTTATCTTTGCTTCTTGTTTCAAATTTGCAGCTCTTTTGGCATTACAGCTGTGCTCTTATGAAACAGATTAAACAGCAAAAGGAATGCTGAATGGTAAAGCTGTCTTATTTCCACCTTTCAGAACTTACTGAAATGAGCCTGGCTGTGTTAAAACATGAGCTAAAACTCCCACAGGGAGCGTAAGTCTGAGAGGTTCATATAAACACTTAAAGAAGTCAGCCTTGGTTGAACTTCCTAGTGAAATAAGGTGAGTAATAGTACACAAGCAGCAGAGCTCCTCTCCCCCCTCCTTTGGAGAGCACTGTTGATAGAAACCTACTGTCCTTTATTCCCACTGAGAAGCAGCAAGATGAGTATTGGGTAACAGCAGAAAACCTGGGCTTTGGGTAACTTCCTCATGACGAATTCTGTGTATCTTTTTTGTGAGACTGCCTAGTGCTGTGAAACATTCTTCGTCTGTGCCCTTGATGTGGGCCGCCTGGAGAGGAAAATCTCATCAACCTCTAGAAATGCATCCAGGTTTATGATCACTTTCTTTCGCAGTTGACTTTTAAGGGTGATAACCTTATCAGGCAGGAGGAGGTCTGAAGAAAGGCAAGTTACAGGTATGTTCATTTCCTGTGTGTTGATAAAGGCATGGATGGAGCTGCTTTCTTTCTCTCTGCTCTGCACTGTCTGGCTTTCAGGAGCTGTCGCTCGAACCCATCCTTCCTGTTAGCTTTCTGCCTCCACCCATATGCTGTGTGTGGAGCCTGGCTCTGATCTCAGCACCAGTGCTGCAGCCACCGGCACCAGGGGGTGTGAGCAGCACTAGTGGTCATGGGCTGGAGGAGGTCCCCTGCTGTAATATTGAACTCTGCTTTCTATGAGCTGAAAATTTGCCACATGCTGGGGCACCCTCCTCCACAACAACTTTTATAGATGACCTCTGTGGAAATCCTCCCTCAACTTGCTTTGGGCCCTGCCTGCCCATCTTGACAGGGGGTCCCCTGTTCCTAGCTCTGGAAGCAGCTCTAGCATCAGCCCCTGTGGGAATGCTAGTGGAGCCGTAGCTGAAACAAAGCATGTTGCTCAGAGAATAGAGCTGGGTAGCCAAGTTTCTGCAGCTTCCAGATGTGAAGCGGGGGAGTTAGGTTTAGCCTGTTTTTCAGATTTTTTTCTTTCTAGTATTTTTTTTTAGAGCATCATGCAAGCACACTGTGAACAATTTGTACTGTTCACTCACACTCAGCTGCATGTTCCCAATGTCAGCATTTAGCATTTTTTCTAGCTAAGACTCTCCAACAAAAGTTACATCTGTGTGTTGGGGCAGATTGGCAGCAGAGATCTTTTCCTCTGAGATCCAAGAAAAACTATCCTATGTCCACTCCGTCATATGTGTGACTTCTGCTCTTGGCCTCCAAGCTAATCCCAGCCTGACAGACCACTCCAAGGGACTGTGAAGGGGCAATGTCCATGGCCACTCAACCAGGAGGCACAATTCCTCTTAACTTTAGGGAGTTGGAACTGAATAAACACTGGTGAGAAGTGCTTCACACAGGCATGATTGCTGAGTAACTTTCCATCGGTGTAGACACTTGGAAGGAGGGGCAGAGACTGCTGGAAATTCACACAGAATATTTATTTCTACAGGGAATCAGGAGCTCATACCTAAGTCTTGGTCCCCCTGTCGGTATGCTGTACTGGTGCTTTAGCTTCGCCTTAATATGCATCTTTCCTCTGGTTTGGTCCTGGCTGTAGTTTCAAGCAACCTCCTTAACAAATCCTGCAGCATTTTCTGGAGAAGTAAACATAACTGTGAGGAAGTATTAGGTTGTGAGAGGAGCTAAAGAAACCTCCAGTGCAACCTGTCAATGCTTCTTTTCAGGTGATAAGAAATGAGTGTGATGATGCACAGATTGCTGCTGCTCCTTCTCCTGGTCAGCTTCAGCTCACCTGCACCCAGATTTTCAGTGAGTATATTTTAGTTAGTGTCGGTACAATCTCTCAATGGTTCATTGTTCCCAGTCATGCAGAGATGGATGTTCGCCTGCAAGAGGCACGGAGACCTGCAAGAGTAGAGCAAGAAGGCATCTGTCTGCAGCTAGAGGAATGTCACTCTTCTTGTCCTGATAATACAGGGTTTTCACAGCACTAAGAGCTGTGTAGCTGTCTGGGTGACTGAACTAACATTGCCAACAACTAGAAAAACCAACAAACTGTATTTTTTAAAAAAGTGGTTTTATAGCCAAAGTATCAGCTCTTTTATTTTCCAATTTTATACGAAGATGATTCTGGAACCTTATTGGTTTGGCTTGTCTGCAGGGCAAGAGCTGAGTTTCCCTCCCCTTATCAATCTGAGCATTTTCGCAGTCTGCAAATCTTCCCTTTGAGCTCATTAAATGGGGGTCAAGACAAATTATTTTTGTCCAAACTAAGTTTTTGTGCATCCCATCATTTTCTGGCATGCTCTGATCAATGCCAAGGTCGTTGTAGAAACCACATTTCCACTAAATTCAGCTCAACATCTCATGCTGTGCAAGATTTGTGTGTCTTAGGAAGAGACCACCATTGCATCACCTTGATCCACAGAGGCAGTGTGACATGTTAGGGTCAAGAGGAGGCAGATACTCCTCTCTGCCTCTCTGTTCTTAGCACTGACTGAAGCATGGGGGGTTTTGTTATATTTTCTCCACAGGACAAAGATGCCTGCCTCCTAGACAACAATAAATTAAGACAAAGGTTAAAACAACTTCAAGACTTGCTTTACTTGTATGAACTGCAACTGAAGGACATCCTGGAGAACACTTACCACAGAACAAAAAGTGGACTGTTTTCAGGCAACAGGAGCATGCAGCATGAGATGCTTTTACCCACAACCAGTGGAAATTTGATAGTCTATGACCAAGGTACAGTTTGCAGTAATGTGCCACAATGTTTATTTCTCCCTGCAGTGTCTCACATGTCATATTTTATTTCTGCTAAAAGTGCTGATTTTTTTAGGTGGATTGTATTCTAAAATGCAGATACATGAGAAGGAGAAGATCTGACTAGGTGTACTCATACCAGCAGATATCCCCTGGGGGTAGAGTCAGCTTTATGCATCTACCACCCAGGTACAGCATGAACAACAGCAGCTGGACTTCTCACCTGGGACTCTGCTGCAGAGAGGAACAGCCACCTCTCATGTTTTCCATCAGACTTACTTTAGGCATCTGCTGTAGGAAGAGATGGGCCTTGCTCTTAAAGAGCCCATTTTCCCTGAGTGACTTGGGGAAGCCCAGAGTGCCTGATTCAGCTGCAGGCACTGAACCTTTTTGGAGGCACTAAGCCTCGCTGTTCCTCAGTTCCTCCATTACTTGGCAAAGTAACAGGCATGCATACTTTGTTCTGTGGTGTTACTTTGAGAACATAGTCATAAACAACATCATCACCTGTGGCCAAGATTTTATCCTTTGTGGGCATTACCTTGAAAGTGTGAAGCACTGAAGTCCTGAAAGGCTCTCTCCTGATACAGCCCTGGTAGAGCTGGTCACAGGAGCTTAGCCTTTTGTTTCAGAATTGTTATTCCCTGATCCTATCTGAAGTAAGCTGAGGTTACCTTACCTTCCACATGGAAATCAGTTTCCCTGCAAATGATCTTGCTGATGGAGACAGTTTCAGTCCTGCTTCATTTTCATACTATAGCCCCAGCTTAAGCTGCAGCTGTCCTGTATCTCACAAAGATTTGGGAGTGATTCCCTCAGAAGGCATGGCTGTAAAAGGCTCTCGAGCCTTACAGTTCTTTGTCAGGCACAACAGTTTGCACAACAGCATTGCTACTACCTTACTGAACCATTTGCTTTGGTTCTCCAGGGCTTGCAAAGCTATCTATACACAGGTTGGCCAATTCTTCTTGTCCCATACAGCCTCTCAGTGATGTCTTCTCTTGTCGGCACATACCGCTTTGCTTCCCCCACACACCCTTTAACAAACCGATACCATTCTGCCCAGATTGCTCTGCAGTGTATAATCAGAAGAAGACCAAAAGTGGCTACTACCGGATCAGGCCCAGAGCAGACCGAGAGCCTTTCCTGGCATACTGTGACATGTCTGATGGAGGGGGCTGGACGGTCATCCAACGGCGGAGTAACGGCAGGGAAAATTTCAACAGGTGGGTGCATCATTGTTGCACCAACAGGGTTTTCAGTCAGGTCAACAGTTCCCACCCCTGTTCTGCTGTCTGGCAAAATCCCACTCTTGAGAAGCAGGGTATGCAAAACGATATATGAGTGATGATAATTCAGGATTAGGGCAATCTGGTGGTATCTACTGGCAGCAGGAGGCCATTTTCAAATTTGATCTATAACATCTTTTCCATATTTTCTCTGCATTTTGAATGCATATTTGTTCTATGATTTTCAGAGACTTTCAAAGTCTCCAAATTGGCAGGTATCTGCTGCCAGAGTATAGACTGAGACTTGTTGAACGTATTTGTTTTCATATCAGGAATTATGTTCAGCATGTTGTAACACTTATTACTGTATTCAGATAATTCAAAAAGATGCCAAACCAGATTGTCTTTTCTCTATGCAAAATCCCATAGAGGTGACTTTCACACAGAAATTTACAGGAGGAGAGATGCTCTTGTAGCACAGTAAAGAAGAAATGTCCCCATGCAGATCAATTCACTATCACAGCACACACAATTTCAGGGCATATCTAGAGCCTCTTGAAGTCTATTCAGTCCATTGTAAAGCTGCCTCAACTGGCTCTAAGCTGGCTTGCCCAGTGAGTGGTAGCTATCTAGCCATGGTAGTTCAGGTGAATGAAAAACAACCTGAAGAGGAGCACTGACTTGTATGTAGGTCAAACAGAATTAATATTCATAATAACAACATGAGAGAGGGAATAAACACAGGGTTAATAAAACTTGAAATGATGATACACAGAAAGTATATGTGAGTATCAAAGACAATACATAAATCACTATGACTTGCTGAAGAACTATATCAGGTGTTTTGCTGAAGACCAGTGTGACAGCTGCTGCTTTCACTTTCCGTCTAACTGACAACCTCATCCTGCAAGAACCACATCCAAGAACTTGAAGGTTTGATTCCAGTATATGTGTGTGCACAGGTTTAGCAGGAGAAAAAGTAAGATGTGAGTTGTATTTACTTCTAATGCAGAGTGACAAAGCACAGCTTGTGATGAGGTGGATACTTTTAGAAAACAGTGTCCAGAAATACAAGTGGAGTTCTACTAGTTACCATACCCAAGTGTCACAAACTGTCTAATTCCTCTCACATGCTGAAATTTATATTTGTATCTCACTACAGGACATGGGATGATTACAAACTGGGATTTGGAAGATTCCAGGGCAAGAATGATGAATACTGGCTGGGCAACGACCACATCTATGATCTGCTCTCTAGAGGTCCGAGTATTTTCCCTCTGGAGATTTCTTTGTAATTTGCTTTAGATAGCTCACCTAACAGGACACAACTTTATGTTTAGGAGAGAGGTCATTAAAGATTGACCTGATGGACTGGCATGGGGAAACACGTTATGCAGTCTATGAAAATTTCCAGCTTGCAAATGAGCAGGTAAGAAAGAGATAGAGTCAATTTGCCTGTTTTGGTCTGTGGGGGTGGGGCATCTGCATCAGACCAGTATCAGGTTTGTAATTATAGCTCTGCAAAACTTACCCGCTATGGTTCCCTGGGTTTTCTAGTTTATCTGTCTGACAAACAGCCCTGAAAGCAGGGACATAAGCCTGGGACATTTTTGTTACAACTGCGAAGTGCCCAAGTCACCAGTAACAGGATCATGTGTGTGTTCTCTCTTGCTAACTCTGATGCGGCATAGAGGGCAGCTTTGTGGTGGTGCATCTCTCTGCTGCAGGGCACAGAGATTCCTACATGTATTTGCCTCTGGTCTTATGATTAAAAAAGTCTGCTGTGAGTGAGGAGACCCTCAGGATTTGAACCTCTGCAACAAAATGGAACCCTGCTTTCCTGCTTCCTAAGAGGGTATTACAGACTGTCACATAAAAGGCAAACACCAGAACAAACCCTCTCTACTTTGTTTTAAAATAAAACAGTGAACTCTAATCAAAGTGTTGAAAGAGCAGTTGTAAGTTCCTATGTTGAAGAGAGGTACCTATAGCACTACACCTAGTGCTACAGACACAGAAAGCCCAAAGGCAGAAACATCCTGTATTTTCATGTTTACTTTTTAGCTGTAGACAGTGTCCTGCTCCATACAGGTGCTGTTCTTTGCAGACTTGCCTTTCTGAACACCCCAGGTAAGTAGCCCAAATAACCAAGGACATGAGTTCCATGGCATGGACCAGTCCTAGTTCCAACTCAAGTCACTGCTCCAGAAATGTACACATTATGCTCAGTTTGCGATCAGAGTTGTCTTATGAGAAGTTTTAACAGCTTCATTTTAATAGCTTATTGCCATTTTTCATAAAGGAAGGACTATGATGATAGGAGAAAGCCCACAATACAAAAGTAATAATCCATCTCATATCAAGCCTCTTAGACCTGTTAGCTTTGCACAATGGAACTATTATTCTAAGTATTGCTACCAGGACCATATGATTTAGCTAGAAATCAGATGGCTTCTAGTCCTTGGAAGAGCTAAATGCCTAAATATTTATTCTAGCGAACAACTGATCAGTTTATGGAGGCAACTACTTGGCATAGTTTTCTGCTAAGTTTGTTCTTAATCACCTAGAAAGAGCCTTCCATCTTGCTGTATAGTGTATCAATTGGTTGTTGAACCACAATAAATCTGAAGCCCTTTGTAGCAGCAGCAGTAATTACCAATCCCTTCTGTAAGTTTAAATCCTGCATTGATCTACTTTAGGATCATTGAAGCATGGAGACAAAAGTCACCCTTGTCTTCAAAAGTCATGCTTTTAACAGCGAATAAAATGGCCAGAGCAAATTTGATCTCAAAAATGGGAGGAAAGGCAGAAAGATCTGATATCAAAGACATGTCTCACACACTCCTGCAGGACAATTACAGGTTATGGTTTGGCACCTACTCTGGTAACGCTGGCGACGCTCTGTCTGGTGGGAGCAATTTTGAACATCAGTGGTCAGCTTCTCACAGAGGGATGCAGTTCACCACATTTGACAAGGATCATGATCGATTCCTGGCAGGAAACTGTGCAGCAGAGAACAAGGGCGGTTGGTGGTTTAACAGGTATGGAAAACAGCTAATTCCTCTCAGATGAGTAAAGTGTGGGTGGCTGTACAGCTGAGAGGACTTGCCTGCCTTACAGTAGCTGGAGGTTGCTGTGTGCACTTGCCACCTTGCAGAGCCAAACCAAAGACACCTACAGATCCCCAAAAGAAAGTATTTGCTTCTTTCATTATAGCAAAGCAGGTAAATTGCATTCATTTTAAGAAATGGGCCACAGGTAAGTGGCATTCATTTTAGGAAAATGGGTCAGAGCAAATGCATAGGGGCCAATGACCTGGAAGTAAAAGGGCCCAATTCAAATTCCTAAAAGTGCTTTGGATTATACCCCAGCAAACAAAACAATTGCAGCCATGGCAAGGTGAAGTGTGTACAAAGGACATTTCTCTATTGTAGAGCATGTCTAGGAGGTGAGCTACACCGCAACAGTCATGATGGTGAATTTGCTAGTTGGGCATACACCACATATCAGTGGACAGGGAATCAGGTTCACCAGCCCCAAGAGTGGACACACCACTCTCGGTTTTTCTCTGCTTTTGTGTAGGACAAGCCCCTTTGACCAGATCCTCATCATGTACCAACTGAAATCAGTGGAGCTACAAAAATGTACATCAATAGTAGGATTTATCTCAATTTAAAGACATCTGAATTTTTAGATGTCAATAGGGAGCTGCCTACACTTTAGCTAGAGCCTACCAAATAGCACTACACCCCTCAACATAGGGGTGTAGGCAACATAGTTATAATGTGTGCAGGTAATACACCTGAAGAGTCAACAGGTTGAATTGTCTGATCAGTGCGTTAGGATGACCCACATACTCCTCTGGGTTCCACTAAATGCATTAAATACCTCTCCATCCCACCCTGTTATTTCTAAATGTATGGTGTGTGAAAACTCTACTTCACTGCAATGATGCAGTATCTTCCCATGCTAAACATAATTCCCTATTTCTTTTTCTCTCCTACATTGTTACAAGGTGCCATGCCGTAAACCTCAATGGACGATACTACAGAAGAGGAAGGTACAAGGGATCCCATGATGATGGCATAGTTTGGTCTACGTGGCATGGGATGTGGTACTCACTAAAATATTCAGTCATGAAAATCAGGGCTCCATTCTTTGTTGACAGTGAGAGTGGAGATGGTGAGAACAGTTAGGGCAGCTGAAACTTGCTGCTTTGGAAAGAGAAAAAGTACAGGATGAAAAGAATTGTGTAAGTTGATAGCCAGTTCTCTGCTGCTGCCTATCACCAAACCTACACTGTGATAACCAGAGCTGCACCTGCTTCTGCTGCCTCACGTCAACAGCACAAATTGTTTGAACACGGATTTCAGTCCTGACATAACCACAGATTTCTTTTTCAGCAGTTTTCAGGACTTTGTTGGAGATCCTTTATTAAAAGCTCTCTGGACTTTGAATAATCAAGCATGCCCTTTATCTATACTCTTCAAGGTCTAACCCTTTTTCCTCTTGATTTTAACCATCAGTGCTTCAGTTATGAGAACATCAGAATACAAAGAACAAGGCAATGAGGAATTGGACTTCACCTAGTGTACCTTTGGTAGTGCTTGGTTCTGCATCAGGAGATGTTTTTAAGCAAGTCTATGTATGGTCCTAAATTGCCACACTTCAGTAGCGGAGCGCCCCTGGAGCATGTGAAACCAAACATATGGATGGATGTGCTCCAACTGCTAATGTGCATCCAGACTAAAACTGCTTCAAAGTCAACCCCCACAATATGGACAGTGTGGGGCACTGGGTTCCATTGCCAACAGCTTTCCAGTGCAGATCCACTGCTATGGCACACGGCAACACATTTATGCAGACAAAGACAACCCTGCTGACCAGTTTAAAACCCAGACTAAAATTAGGCAGATTTCACTAAATTCTTAGTGATATTCTTAGGTCTTCCTAAAATGCAGATATGATTTGTTTGTACATTCTCCTGTAAATTACCATGTGACTTTGAGTCAGTGAAGGGGAATCAGAAAGTAGAAAGTGGTTGAACCACAAGGCAAACTGCTTTCATTATCTCACTGGAGTGAAGCGTTGAAAGAGAACACTGAGAGTTTATTTTCCACAAGTTGTTAACAACAGTATCAGCTTGATGCAAATGATTTAACTACTGTGTTGTAGAATAAGCCTATTTTTTCTGATTTACAATAGTTTTTTAAACTGGTAGTTCTTTTCCATTTACTTGCTTTAGATCCATACATATTGTAATTTGTATATACACTCATAAAGGGTGAAATAAAACCATCTGAGTAGGACTTAATACTTTTTATCTGGTTTTTAACAGTAGGAACTTGATCAGAAAGTTGGATTAAAATCTTGGAAAGCTCATAATATGAGAAAAGCATTCTTTTGGTGTTGGCTCCAGTTCTTTTCCACCTGCTGTCCTGGGTAGTTGAGTCTGTAAGGCAAGTTCAATTTTCATGGCTCAAGCTGTCTGGGAGACAATGCAGAGACATGTGGTAAAGGTTCAGTGTAAAATTTGGTTGGGTTCCTCTGCTTTGTCAAAAGGTAAAACCCTGTTCTCACTGCTTCCTAGACATCTCAGTGATTACGAATGTGAACATTGGAGTGCACTGGGCAGCAATTCAGAGAGCCATGTTCCTGAAGTCCTTGCCCTTCACCAGACTGCACCCCTGCCCTCTTCCCAAGAGTGCAAAATGTGCATGTCTGAAATGAGGTTGCCTTTGTGAAGAAAGGGCTGCAGACAACCAGTACTATTTCCCTTCTGATCACTACTTCTGTATTTTACTATGGTAAAGTCTTAGTGCAAGGTTGTAACTGCATGTTGAGAAACATAAGGAATGACTTTGCACACATTCTAGTTGTATGGCCACTGATACAGTGCTGAGGGCACTAAGGACAATTTTTGCCTATGCGGAAGACACAGAGAGATGTGAATGAATTCAGTCAATGCCTTCTGGCCAGTGATACTCAATCCCATTTTTCAGTGGAGGGCTGAGGAAGCAGGGTAAAGATTACAGACTGTGGAAACTACAGCACTGAAGGAACAGCACTACCAATTTCACAGTTTATTAAGCAGCCAATAACCCACCTGATAATGAAGCATCAGGCTGGAGATAAAGACAGCAGGGCTTAGTCAGATAACTGCCACCCAGTTCCCCAGTGAGTGAGTGATGAGTGATGTAAAGTCTGGACTAGAGAACCTGTTTCCCTCCATGTCAATATGGAGAGGCAGGCATTATAGTTGAGCCGTCTTCAGCCAGCAGCAACATTCAGGTGATATTTTCTGTTTCTGAGAGAGAAAGAGAAGTCAAGGTACTACAAGCTGGGAGGGAAGGGGTCTGCCTTGATGTCTTTGATGTAAGATGTACCTAAGTACATCTTAGGCATTACAGTAGCTGCTCTGAAGACAGCCCAACACTGAGACAAGTTTGCAGGAAGGAGCATCTGATTTAGAGCAATGTTCCCCCTTCTCTGCCCTCCTTGCAGCACAGGAAACCCCCTTGGAGATGCAGGGGTCACAGGGCTTTGTACAGGAGCCATAAGCTCCCACAGCAAACCCCAGGAAGCATTTCAGGACCCTCTTTATAAACAGGGCAAAATGCCACTAGGTGAGCACTCTACATCTGAGGGCTACCGCCAAGTTCAAATCACTCCCACTGAAGGTTAAGGGAATGCTTGCTGAATGTTGCTGCTCTGTACATTTGATCTTCCTTTTCTCCAGGGTTTCCCATGCTGAGAGGCTCAGCAGAGCTTAAATAGATACTGTAGCCCTGCAAGCTCCAAGGCTGACAGATTGCTGCTTCAGGGTGAATGTGCTTCACACGGCAGAGTTTACCTTAGTACAGGGATGGTGAGTAATCTGAGCAACAATTGCTTCAGAGGTCTGGTTTCCAGCTCATTTAAGTCAATTTAAAGACTCATTACCATTGACTGCCTTTGGATAACTCTTCAAGCGTGGACATGTTCTCAAATGCTTTAAACAGCATTTCAAGCTGACAGTTTATGGGAATGCATTGCTGGTACTAAAGCCATGCTGGGCCAAGGGCTGAACGCCGACAGTGTGCCCTGGTGGCACACATCCTGGGAAAGAGGAAGCTCACATCTCCCTGTGAGTCAGATCCATCACTCCAGCAGCAGTTGTAAAATGTCACCCATCAAAAAGGCCATTCAAGCAGATGGGTTTGATTCTGGCCAGATGCTGAGCGTCTTGCTCCTCCTAGGCTGTCACAGCAAGTGGCACCGTGTGCCTGTCAAGTTACTTGTGCATGCTTTGGACACTTCAGTGGGGTGCCATCAGTAACTGGCAGCTAACACACAGTGATGCTGCTTTTCCTTTAAGAGGGGGCAAAAACTATCATGGGATTGGAAAATCTATCTTTCGACTCAGAAAGTCCATTTTGGGAAAGATAGCTGTTCCTTCCAGAGAATGGAACGTGTGTTCATTTTTCCTTCACACCCACAAGGCAGGTTAAAGGGCATGTAGGGCTGGGCTCCTTATGGGTGAGTTAAGACTGACAGTCCACTGCCTAAACCTATCTCCTCTCACACCAAACTCCATAGGCAGCATGTCTTCTTTTCTTGTTTTTGCCCATGAGCATTCCCCTGGCCTTTGCAAAGTCCCTGGAGAGATGGTTATCCTATAACAATTGCCAAGGAAAGTCTCTAAGTCATTCTCACTGGCCTGAGTTCTGGCTCTGTTTTTAACTGGGGTTCCAACCCAAATCTGAATACTTGCAGCAGTGTGTAATGGCCAATTTGTGATCTCTGGTTTTAAAGCACAACAAAAAAAACATCTTGGCTTTTGTACTTCATTGTTACTGCTCTCTACAACTACCTGAAAGGAGGTTGTATCAAAGTGGGGATTGGCCTCTTCTCCCAGGTAACAAGTCACAGGATCAGAGGAAATGGCCTCAAGTTGTACCAGGAGAGGTTTAAATTGGATATGAGGAAAAACATTTTTCACTAAAAGGGTGGTCAGGCATTGGAATAGGCTGCTCAGGGAAGTGGTGGAATCAGCATTCCTGGTATTCAGTTCTGGGCCCCTCAGTTCAGCAAAGATATTGAGGTGCTGGGGCGGGTCCAGGGAAGAGCAGCAAGGCTGGTGAAGGGACTGGCGCACAAGTCCTATGAGGAAAAGATGAGGAGCCTGGGGCTGTTTAGCCTGGAAAAGAGGAGGCTCAGGGGAGACCTTATCACTCTCTACAACTACCTGAAAGGATGTTATAGCCAGGTGGAGATTGGTCTCTTTTCTCAGGCAACCAACAGTAGGACAAGAGGGCACGGGCTTAAACTCTGCCAGGGGAGGTTTAGGTTGGATATCAGGAAGAAGTTCTTTACAGAGAGAGTGGTCAGGCACTGGAATGGCCTGCTCAGGGAAGTGGTGGATTTTCCGACCCTGGAGGTTTTTAAGGTGAGACTGGATGTGGCACTGAGTGCCATGATCTAGTAATCAAAGTGGGGTTGGATTAAGGGCTGGACTTTATGACCTCGGAGGTCTCTTCCAACCAAACTGATTCTTTGATTCTATGAAAAGGCATGTGGATGTGGCACTTGGGGATATGGTTTGGTGGTAAACATGGTGGTCTTTATGACAATGGTTGGACTTGATGATTTTAGAGGTCGTTTCCAACTTAATTGATTCTTTGAGTCTATAAGATTCTCTGTGAATCACCAGATGTTGTCATTTTATTTTTAGTTTTTGTTAACAGAACAGGTATTAATTAATCTTGTTGTTTGCTGGTTTTGTTCATAATTTATTTTGACCTTCCTGTAGTAGTATTGTTGTCCATATATTTACATTTTAAAAATTTAATAAAGGAAAGGATGATTATGGAAAGGATGCATGATTTAACAGTTTTCTCACTGCTTTTTACAGGTAAAATGCTGCAGTAACATTTCTGTGAGGACTAAAATCTGATCATATGTTTTCTTTGCCCTCCCTGTCGCATGCTTTTTCTACTAATTTCCTGCAAATATTTGTACATTATTGTTTTCTTGGTATAAATATTGACAGAAAGAAAACATCAAAGTCTAGAATGATGAAAAATGCCTCCTCAATTTTAAATTCACTCAAAGTATTCAGCATCAATTGTTTGCACTTTCATGCAAACAGCTAAAAACCCCCCCACCATATGAGTTATTTGAGCAACTGTGACACATCAACGCAGTTCAATGATGACTACCAGAAAAATGATGAAAACCGCTCACAGCTAGAGGTTTGTGCTTCCTAAATGGGAAATGATTCACTAATCAGGGCAGGTGGTTGAGGATGCCAAATAATGGATGCTTCAGTATGTCACTAGTACAGAGTCCACATGATGAAGAAAGGCTGCATCGGGGCACTCGTCATGTTTGACTCATGAAACATGACTGCGTCAGGCAATAAAATCCACTGGCCATTCCTGTGTCATGCCTTCACTGACATGTGCTTTCCCAGGATATTTTGTGTGTATTGTACACACGTACATACAAAAAAATTATTACATGAAAGCACTTTTCAGTAATTAGAAAGGAATACTTTTCCACAAGCCAGATCTGGGGCATTATTCCCTCCTATTTCGTGTGCAGGCAACATGATTCTTGTTGCTTCCTCTACCAGAAGCCAGCGGATCCTGCAGATCCTCTCCTATGCATACCCCTCATGCAGGGCTGCAATGAGTCACTCAGATCACCAGCTTCTCAATGCTTAGAGTACTTGTTTCATCTTCTTCATTTGAACCAAAATACCCAGGGAGGTCGATCATCTGCTGCTCTGCTTCTGTTAAGCCAAAAGTAGTATTATCATAAAAGGCAAACTCAGGGTCCAAGGGGAAGCTCTGGCACTTGTCCCTTCGGTACTGGGCAGGGCTAACACTTGGGCCTCTCTGGGAATTATCCTTGCTGTTTGAGCTTGTTTCTTTCCGCCACATGCCTCTGGGGTTAGGTGAAGGGCCCCTCTTACTTCGGCTGGGCTCAGGCTTTTCAGCTGCCTTCTCCTGACCAGCAGGCTGGCGGTCAGTGATAAGGTCCATCTTTCTCACCGGGGGCCCTGCCCTGTGGTGGGACTTTGTGCCATGGCCCTGTGGTTCACACCCCAGCACAGTGCTGTGAGGCTGATCTAACTTTTCACAAGCTGGATTAGCATTCCTTGATTTTGGCCGTGTCCTGTCCTCCAGACTCTGGTCCCACGTCCTGGTCCTGGAGTTGTAGAGAGGAGTCTGTCGGGGTGTGAGAGTGGACATGCTTCTCTCTCTGAAAGGCCTGGCCTTTTTAGTTTCATGGAAACTGGCTGTTCTTCTAAACTGCGAGTTTCTGTGACAGCCCCTGTCAGACAAGTCCGCTCTGTTATCCTGGTGCTTGAAGTGAGCTCTTCTTACCAGGGTTTGGGTAGGGCTCGTTGCAGGATTGGCCTGTGAGAATGGAAAATCCAGCCTGGAGTGAGAACTTTCACCCAGGAATTTGGGGTGACTGGCTGGCTGCTCCAGAAATGGAGATTTGATCCGAAATTTGTTTGCCGCTGCCTCCTCTTGGTTTTCCCCGCTCAGGGGAAGCATCGTGGTGGCACCAACAACTGTGTCTGTGAGGGGATTCTGAGAGACATGGTATACCTTGGTGGTCTCTGTCAGGCCTTTCTTCTTCATCTCTTTCAGCTGCTGCTGTGCCAGACGGTAGCTGAAAATTGGAGGGATTATTTTCTGGGCGTTAGGCTGAAAATTTTCACTTCCAGAGGCATCGTCTTCTTGGGCAAATTGGAGGCTTCTTCTGTAGGTCAGAGGAATGTTAACAGGAGCATCCCCTCCTTCAGCAAAACTGTCCCGCTGCTTGTTGCCTTGGCAAATGTTCTCCTCGTCTGAGTTTTTCCGGAAGCCAGGAGAATGGACAGAGTTTCGTCGGACAGCAGCGCTGCATTTCTGAGCTCTGCAGAGCTTCCTCCAGAGGGTGATGAGAATGGTGGTAAAGATGATGAACAAGCATATGGAGATACCTGTGATGGTAACTATATTATTTGCTTTCTGGTCCTCTCCTGGCTGGACTGAAGGTGGGGTGGGAGGCTTGACAGCTGTAAGAAAGAGCACATGTATCTGTCAGAGTTGCAATGGCATCAGCATTTGGGTATTTCAGAATGGATATTTTACTACAAAGAAAAAAATAAGCAATTAATACAGTACAGGAAGTTGTCTGCCATTCAAATTTGCTCAGTGAAGATGACATACTACTGATGACTTCAAACTGGCACAAACAAATCTACTGACTTTAAACTAAGGTGCCTATGGACCTTTTAAATGCAATCATTACTTTTCTTGTTTTGCTATTTCCATAAAGCATTCATAAATATGTGTAAAATGTTATAACTCTATTTGCCCTTCTTTATGAAGTACTTTAAGATTTGCTGGCAAAAATTGCTGTAACAGGGGTAAAAAATAATTCAACCAAAGCTAGTACTTAAGTTATCACTTTAGAAGTATTTTTATGAGAGTTTAAGTGGATGTGAGAATTGGAATGAGTTTGAAGAGCAGAGAGTAAGCACTAGCAGAGGCAGTGTAACTTTTCTAAGCATTCCTCTGAGGGTGTGCTTCTTCCACCGCTGTCTGGTTCTACAGCCCCAGAGGCCAAAACCTTAACATGCTACAGCAAGCTCTCAACTGAATAAGCCTCTGGTGTCCGCAGCATTCTAAGACTGACACTCTTCTGTTATGGACAGGGAAGAATATCCTGCAAAGTTCTTCACTGAGAGGGTAGCCAGCCACTGGACCAGGCTCCCCAAGGAAATTGTCGTGGCACTAAGCCAGAGTTCCAGCACTGTCTGGATGATGCTCTTAATCATATGTTTTAGCTATAGGAAGTCCTGTGAGGACCAGGAAGTTGGACTCAATGATTCTTGTGGATCACTTCCAAATTGAGATATTCTATGATTCTAACATATAATGTGAACATCTTAGAGCTGTCCACAGCCCTATTTAAACCTCTCACCCACCCAGTGCACCACATTACAGACAGCTGAACCAATGAGAGATTGATTACCATTTCAGGGGCAGCCTTAAGTAGAATACAGCATGGTTGAAAAGTGGATTAATTGGTCCAGCAGCTAGCTTTAGTCTCTGTTAGTAGGCACCAACTTCTTGTGGTCAGACATCAGCTCTGTAGAGCCATGAAAATGCTGTTGGAGGGCAAGGCTGGTCAGTCTTAATGAACAAGAACTGGCCATGAAGCTGTGAACTCAAACTGAACCATTGAACCATCCTGCCCTAGTCTCTAGTTTTAGCCAGAAGTCAAAGCCTTCTATTAGACTGATAGACAGTTGGTTGTAAAACTTGGCAGGTGCTCCTGCCTGCATCACAGTGACTGTCCAGGCATACAAAACGTGACTTTAGAATAATGAGAAGCAGATACCATGTATTTCCCTTAATTCAGAGGAAAACTCATTCAACAGCAAGCTGGCAGTGCAGCTCTTAGGTGTGCAGAATGCAGAAATGAACTGATGAGCACAGGTCAGAAGGTCTGAGGCTGCTAAAAACGGGCATGCAGGCTGTTGGGTTGAGCAGGAGAACCCTTTCTTTGTCTCAGGGCTACCTGACAGCTCAAAGCCCTTTAAAAGATCCTGACATCAGATTGACTTTGATCTTTGTGTCACTTTGAGAGCTTGAAACCAGCTTAAAGACCAAGAATCTCAATCTCTTAGGAGGATCTCTAAAACTTGCATTCAGCCCATTGCCACCACACCAGAGCCCAGAGCAGTGCTGTTCTGGAGGTTTGATCATGGAGTGAACAAGCTGATCTCATGAAAGAAGGCAGGACTAGCATTTGCCCTGGTAAGTACCACTGCAGCAGAGGAATTAATTCATATCTCATCCTTCTCTCAGTCCTGTTGCTCGTGGTTGTTTTCCAAATACTCTGTTCTCTATTTGTAATGCACACTGTGCTGCATCATTTGGAGTAGACAGCTAACAGCTTAGCAAACAGCACGGTTCGAAACAGGACTTTGTCACTGCGGTTCACTTTTCTCTGCACCTCATCTTCCCGGGCCCCTGCACTCTGCTGGTCTCACTCATTCAGCCATTTGCTCCATCTGCTGGACAAATGACTGCAGAGTTATGCTGAAAACAAAGCTTGTTTGCTTTGGAAAGCTGCAGACAGCAGGGATGGGAAGGGTGACACTCCCAGCTTGAGATCAGGCAGCAGATGAACACTGTAAAGTCACAGTGTCAAGTCACTTCTCGAGCAACCCAAGATTCAATGAGATCAAATCATGTAGGTGATTCTGTAAAGGAGGCTGCTTGATGTGGGAGCAGGAAGACTAGAAACCATGTGCAAGAGGGAAGTGAGGTATTTCCTCCAAATGATCTTAGAGCAATGGGTGCAGATGCAGGACTCCTGTGCGTCTGATTTTTAGATATATAAACCCTGTTTATTAACCCAGAGGCCTCACTGGAATGTGAGGATTGTTCAGACCTGCTGAGTGCTGTCATACTACTGTAACTCCAACCAGATTCCAGGCATGTGAGCTGTGTATGTGAAGGATGGTTTACCACCTTATACAGTTGCACACTTGCATGTGAAGAGTGACACCCCCAAGAAGGGCCAGAGAGGCCTGTCACCTTCATGCATGTAAAGCAAGGTGCACACACAAATCATGTGTCCAGCACATGCTCTGCAAATACAGACCCTGCCCTGGGAGCTCTCTGCACCAGGACTGCTCTCTGAGCCCCAGAGGAGGGGAGTGGCTAGCAAGGAGCCAAACCAAATTATGTACTTACAGACATACCTCTCCAGCTGGTAACAAGAAGGCATGGAATAGCAGAGCTCAACACCAGCTTTAGAAAAACATTAACGATCCCCCTGCACTTTGCTGGTGGCACTGCTGCCCAAAGCAGTCAGAGAGAGTTTGGCATAAGACAGTCAGCTCTAGAGCAGGACATTAGTTTTAGTTTTAAGCTGGGGCCCAAAACATTTGAGTTGTTATTCTCTGCTTATAGTTACAGTTTTATAAAATAAGCAAACCCACATGGCCAGCATCTTCAAGTCATTAAACATCAGACCTGTTAAACATTCCAAGTGCTCCTTGAACACTGACAAAATGCAATACCTGGCTTGATGGAAACAGCACTCTTTTTAACAGAGTAACTTTTTAATAGATTTCCATTGCCTGGAGTGGCTTTCACTACTGAACATGTTCTGCTAGCCCCAAGATTTTTCTTTCAGCACTCCTCCACTCCCTGTCCATGCTGGAGGTTTTAAACTGCATCCATTGCACCCATGGCATTCAGAAATCTTATGCTTTGGAGTCCTATCTCCAGCTGTCCCACAAATGCATGGAGGCTCCCACCCTACTCCATCAACTGCAGAATGTGACAACGCTCAAGTCAATATACTGAAGGAGAGATCAGATGTTTCCATTTCTCACAACCATGCGACAGCAGAGGTACGTACACACACACTCCTCCAGGGAACAGAGGGAAGTCTCCCGCGATGATCCAGCGCAGCCAGGCTTTGCCGGGGAGGAGGTGAGGCACTCTCGGAAGCGCTCCCGGATGCCATCCCCACAGGTGACACTGCAAGGGCTCCAGGGCTGCCACGGGCTCCACGTTTCTACAAATACACAAGCTCACAGCAGTGAGGAATGTGTCTGCCTTCTTACCTTTAAAGACACAGCCATTTGTCTTCTCCTTCTAAAGAAAAACAGTAATAAATAACGAAACAATGCAAACAGCAAGGCCAAAAGAGCAAGCAGCATCCAGGGACATGCTCCTGTTCCCATCAGTCTGGGCCAAAGCTTCCATTTGTTTTTTCCTTTTCACCCCAGCGCCAGTCTGCAACACAGTGGTCAGTCACCTGGCAGACAGGTTCTGCCTGGAACAACAGCATGAGGAAATGAATCCACAGACCTTTGGAGTGTGTTGGTAATTTACGCATTAATCCAATTCCTGCCTGACAAACAGTGCATTTACAGCAGCATAGCTTCATTGACTTAAGTATAGTTACTGATGATATATATGACATGACTGGAGGATAAACCTTCAAGGCCTAATGAAATGGCAACATTGTTTTTTCTCTTAATTACATTCTCAGCACCTGAACATGTTATTGAATCATTCATTTGACAGTTTACAGGTCCCTATTGTTTTATTGCTTATGGTTAGGCAATTAAGATGAAATGTTGCATGTTCATTTATTTATTTTAGTGGAGGCAGACTCAGATTCTAATACTAACTCAAACAGTTAGTATTTTTTAATGTGTAACAGAATCCCTCTTTTTCTTATACAACATCCTCATACAGTGTTCAACACTCAAACTTTATGGCAGGTGAGAACCCAGAGAGAAAAAGGAGGTACCATTCCTGCCCATATCTGACAGCTGTGACACTGAAGCAGGACCACAACTTTAAATTCCAAACTAATGCATGAGTTCAGGTACAATCCTAAAGTACAACAGCCCAGGGGAACCCCCTTGGTCATCTAGTTTTGAAATCTGGCAGAAAGAAAAACAATAGACTACTTAACTCCATTTCACTGCCCATAGATCAATGAGCAAAACAGTTTAATAGATTTTTTAAAAAAGTAGATCAGGTTTGTTAAAGTTTGCACTTTTAAATAATTTATGGTGCTGCTACTGCCAACAGAGGCCATGATTTTTAATTTTGTTGCTTCTGCTAACATGCCTCTGAGCCCTTGACCAAGCTGTGATGTTAAAGAACTAGACAGTGTTGCATGCCTGAAATGGCTTTATAATTTCATGTTATATTGGTTGCTGTTTTGTTCATAGTATGTTATTATTTTTAAATGTCTCTAACAAAAATAAATACAGCTGTGTTTCAATAAACATGAAATTTTAACTTCTTTGGGCTCTGTCCAACAAATTTTTGTGAGCATGCCCGTTTGAGTAGCATCAATGTGAGCAGCCTAACAGATCCAGTGGGGCTGCTCTCCCACGTGCAGGTACTGATTGCACTGCAGGATGGGGCACTGAGGTGTGG
Organism: Sakesphorus luctuosus; assembly: GCA_013396695.1. Taxonomy (NCBI): domain Eukaryota; kingdom Metazoa; phylum Chordata; class Aves; order Passeriformes; family Thamnophilidae; genus Sakesphorus; species Sakesphorus luctuosus. The sequence continues at coordinate 631,230 of VWZD01009210.1, forward strand.
AGCTTACACTTTGTGCTGTCACCTGAGGCTGCAAAGCGTGTGTGGGCACATACTCCTGCATGTCCCAGTACATCTGCCTCACCTAATCCACAGGCAAGATGGGCCTGGCGAGACACCACGCTAGTGCTGCGGTTTTAAACCCACACAACGCCAAGTGACCTCTCTGGCTGTTTGCCACTGAGTCTATAATATTGCAATATCTGTGATCCCAGGCTGTATTTCACTTGTGCTCTTCATGCACCTCTCTGCTTTCACCCTTCTGTCTCAAGCTGGAGAGCTGCTACAGCAGGGCTAAGCTTTCAGACTCCTCTGGTTTGCAGCCATGCCAGTTCCCAGTAAAGTACAAAATGGAGTAAGATGGAGTGTGATGTCAGGAGAAACGGGAATCAGAGCATGCCAATGAGGAAGTTTCTTAGGGTAAGGAGCCCCACAAAGGTACAAGCCCCAGACAATTTGCAAAACCACATCAGTTATTGAGAAAACCTATTAGTGAGGTCAGCAAGAAAAAATCTTCATAATCACTAGTCAGTCAAGGACTCATGGATCGCCCCTCAAAACAACTTCATGGTCTCACGTTATCTGGAGATCTCACAATACCCTTCTTCCTACCAGTATCAGGAAGGACTCCAGCAGTGTCCCTTACCACTGGCAAAGGGGTTAGTTGGAGAAGGACCTACCTCCTTGTAGACTTCCTTGTGTAAGCAGCTTGGTGAATTCCTGCCATAATTTCCAGTGCATGAGCTAACTCATTTCCCTCTCTCCACATTCCCTGCTTGTTTAAACATCTGTTAACTAGAGTGAGATATAGAGCCAGACTCAGGCTCTGGTTGCCTCCAGTGCTAACACTGGTGACAGTGGAAGGTGCCTGGCAGCTCCACATTGGTGCCTCTGGGTTTCAACATACAGGAACACTTAGGATGAGTAATTTTTTAACATTGACGCCAAACCTAAGAAGTGCCCTTTGCTCCAGGACACTTTCCACTGATTTAGGCTTCAGCTAAAGACACAGAGTTCCTTAGCAAAAACACTTGGCATCCATAGCTTTGGGGCTAAGAAATGTGCCATAAGCAGTAGAAGACCAAGAAATGCTCCAGCTGCAATGAAAGATTGGAGATTTAAACTCCTGCAACTTGCTCTACAACCTCCTGCAATTACCAGAATGTAAAAGAAAATGAAGCATAATTTACTCTCCCCCAAGGAAATGAAATGATTAACCTCCATTTAAGACAAACAGATTGAAAGTGCCAGGGGAAAAATAGAAGGTATGCACTGCAAACTAGCTCTAATAAGCATGAATTTTTTTCACATGCAACTGAGGAATCAATTATCAACATGAAGACATCTAACTGATGAGTTAGTTTGAAATAGCTGACAGTTGGCAGATCTGCCAACATGAAAGATACACGCAATTAACTGCGGTAATTGCTGTTCTGCATAAATATCTCCCCTCAAATTCCTGTGCTCATAAGACTTTGTGCATGCAAGACTATCCATCAGCCCAGTCAGCGAGGGACACTCGGCATCATCCTTCCAGCCTGATGCACATGATACTCCTAGGCACTTCAAAAAGGCCAATGATAGGGGACAAAATCACTGATTATTTACAGGTTCACATAAACATCTACACTAGCCTGGGGGATTGCAAGGTATTTTTGGAAGCTGAGATCCATTTTCAGGTCCTGAAAATGGGTTTACACATATTGTGTGGATGTTTGGATACGACTTTGGAAAACACGCTCCTCAGCTTTCCCTGGAAATGAAGTCTGGGTGCACTGAAATGGTGGCATGTTGCAACAGGTTATTAATTTGGACAACGAAAGGACAAGGATCTTTTTAAAAGAACAAAGCACAGACTCCACCTGGAAAAATTACAATCTTTTCCCCAAAACAGCCATCTTTAAGAATTACGGAGGCACAGACTAAAAATCATTTTTTGCCAGAAGCTAAGTACTAACTCAGTGATTCTGTAACTCCTGATTTATACCTAATGTGTAGAGATGAAACATTTTGTGACACAGGAGCAGTGGATGGAGTACAAACCATCTCTGCCATATCCGGATCCCCTGCATTTGTCTGTTTCTAAATAAACACAAGCCAGGTGCAGATTCAGGCTGTAAAGCTAATTGTTTCCCAGATTTTCCTGCAGACAATTAGGTCTGATTCATACAGTTTGATTCAGGGAGCAAAAATTTCATGGTAGTTGTATATCCCTACCTGACCCCTAGATACTCCACTTACTTGTCTCCTCCCTTAAAGACCACTTTTCCCTTCAGAATGTCTTCCTCTACCTTCCTCTCTTTCCCTTTGCTGGCAACAGCTGCATTTCTTATGCCCTGCTGACATACTGATGCTTTCTTTGACAGCTAGCAAAAGTCAGATGAACAAAATTCATCTCTGCTGCAGGCAAGTGCAAGAGACTTCACTGGGAGTCACACAAAAGTTGAAGCTGGTCTCAGGAGTGTAACTAAGAACTCGAAAAGAAAGTTAATTAACAGCAGAAATATAAAGAAAATATGCCTTTTTCTACGTTTCAGCGTTACTGATTAATTTTATCAGTCTTATCCTGAATGTTTCAAGTGGGATACAGGCTAGGACATAGAACATCCTTCTAAGGAGTGCAGGAGTCTCACTGCTGGGAACACTTAAATCCCAGAAGAGCAAAGCACATGATAAAGCGTTGAAAAGAATGAGCCTGGAACTCATCGGTTTCTGGGCAAGATGATCTAACAGAGTTTTCTCCCTCAGAAATCCAAATAATCTGGTCAAACACTGGGAAAAAAAAACAGCTGCATGACTCTAAGTCACCTGTGTCAAACAGTGAAGAGCCCACTGAGATGAATGAAGTGACTCACATCCCACTGGTAATTTTTACACAGGCTCTGCAGTTAGAGTCTACAGAAAGCTATACAAGTGCTGGCTTACATTTAATGGATGTATTCCCTACCTTTAATAGATATAGTCACAATCTTAGACAGCACAGGTTTTTTTGTGACACCCGTTCTGAGCCTGATGGCCTGGGCTGAAAGAGCTGCTGCCATGGCCTGCTCAGGGCCACTAGAAGCTTTCTCCTTCCTGCTCCAAGCAAAAGTTAGATTCCTGTTCCAAAAGGCTGTAATAAACCTGGCTGGGAGGAGGAGTAAAGCACAGGATTGACAAAGGATCAGGAATACAACTTATGTCTATTATATGGAAAATACATGTGGCAAAACCATCTTTTATCTCATTCTCTATAGTTGGATTAAGACAATTTTAAGGATTTAGGAATTTTGATCTTTTACAGAACAGTATCTCTTCTTCATAACAATAGAGCATATGCTAAATTAAGTAAGAACTGGCTGAGTGACAGACTGGATATGCAACTGGCAACAGAAAACCATCACTGAGTGAGAATTCATTTTGAGAGATTCCAAAGGGATTAGTATAAGGCCCAGTGCTTCCACAGTCGACACAAAAATAAACATAAAACCATTACTAAGACAATATGTCACTCCTGTAATGACAAAAGTAGATAGCGCTGTTGTATGGAGCAATGCAGGGTACTTTCTAAGTTAGGATAATTCAAACAAAATAGATCGTAAATCAGAAAAATGAAAAATGTAAGAAGAAGGAAAGCAAATTGCACCTGGCAGGATGGCAGACAACATACTGAAAGGTCATACACAAAAACAGCACAAGATGAGTTTACAGGATAAAAATTATGGCAAAATTATCTAATGCAATTGGTGGAATGAAAGCAGAGGTAGGAGCAAGCGGACTGCTAATGCTCGAGCAGCATCAGAAAGGAGGATGTCTGAACACAGCACCCAAAGCTGGTACCCTGGTCATCAAATAAAAATGAGTGTTTAAAATAACAGAAAGGGAGCCAAAAAGAGTCAGTAAATTAATCAAATCCTGAAGAAAATGTCTTCCAGTTAAAGACTCAATCTTTCCGGTCTATTGTAGACTGCTGAGATAATCTGGAAGGACTGAGATGACCTCGATGTGCAAATGTCTTTGTGAGGGGAAGACAGTGGATAGGAAACAGCTCAGAGAGGAGCAATATATAAGCCAGTCACCAAGGGATGAAGGTAGATGAGCTTTAGTTATGAAACACACAGTTTCCCTTTTTAAACGAATAAATAAATCAGAGCACAGTATTGAGAGAAATTACCAGAAAAGCCTCTGTTTTGCAGTGTCTTCAATAAAACACTGGATAAGAGGGTAAGTAGCAGTGAAATGCAAAGACTAGCAGTGGGACTCTACATCAACACCAGGGTAACTGAATGAAAAGTGATGGCCCATGCTGCATAGGAGCCCAGAACTAGAGGCTTTATGACCTCTCCTTGCCTTAAACTGAGTTCATGAAGTCCAAAGCAGAGACTTGAGGAGAGGTAGTAGATGCATGTTTTACACAAACAGCTATCAGGGGTCTGCGTCTAGGCAGGCTACCCCACAGTGGCCTGCAGCAGGAGAGAGGGCTCAGGAGTGCACTTTCCAAAGGAGCCAGGAGGCAGATGGCCATCACAGGAAGCACAGGCTCGCTCTGTCTGTCGTGGCTTCAGGCTGATGTGCCCCTCCCAGAACACCCCGCTCCTTTCAAACACTGCCTGCAGGCTTTGAAGTCTCACAGATACAGGCACGAAGTCAGATGTGCTGCAGTCTAATTAATTTCAGGTTGACATTTTATTTACGACTGCATGGTGCGGTTTCGCTTTCATCGGCTTTGTAGATTTGATACTCTTAACTTGGCAGCTATTGACTTCACTCTCTTATTCAGAGGCATAGCCTTATTCTTTCGGCTGTAGCTGTAAGGCTGATGCTACTGGGGAACCCAGGGAAACAGAGCAGACTGCAGAGACATTGCTTAATGTGGATCTCATCAATTAAAACAGTTAAATATTGGGCACAGAAACATATCTATATCATATGCTAGGTATTTATCTGTCAGGGCAATTATCTAGATCCTATCAATGTAACATACCACCCAAGCACAGAGGAAAAATTAGAATTCTCTCTTCCTTTTTCCTTGAGAATTCTCTCCATTAAGAAAATAATATGCTTTCATAGGCTTTTTTATGCCAAAGGAAGAGAGACAGTGCCAACAGAGAATGTAGATGGGAAGATGAAGAGTAGAACTACATACTGGGTTTGGCATGTGTTGGAAACAGAGGTAATTTTTAGTACAGAGTGTTAATTAAATAGCTAACAGCTTTAAAATTTGTGAAAGAGTACAAAATAAGACCACATGATGCTATGAACATAACAAGGCTGTGCCTGGACTATGTGCTCTGGAGCATGTCCTGTACTCTTGGTTTCCTCATAATCCCTCTCAGATATCTGCCCATGAGGTGCAATGACCATTTTTTGGCTAGAGTTCCTGCAGTTCCTTTTCAGGGAGACCAGAGTGCGAAGGTGAGGAAAATAGTGTACATCTCAAACCTTCCAATCCAAACTCTTTGAAGTGGGCAGATGGGAAAGACTAATTCATTACCTACAGACAGAAGCCTGCTCCAAATGCGAACATCTACTTTTACATTCCAGGGTGTAGGCAACACAACCTAACCCAACCCAATCCCAGTTCCCTCACGCACATGCAGCCCACCTCTCACTGTGGTTGCCTTCCCCAAATGAATGATGAGAAGGATATTTGGCTCATCTGTTTCCTCTGCCATACAACTGTGATTTGTAGACTGTCAAACCTGTGACACTACAGCTGCATAAGATACATAGATATACAGAGAATGTATAGAAAGGTTTGAAACAGGGCTAAGAAATGGGCTCAAGCTCTGCTTGTGTGCTTAACTGTGATCACTCAGCCATGATCATTCATACTCCTGGACATGGTTTTGGCTTCTGCCAACCAGCACTCTCCCAGCCCATGCTTGATCATGGTCCAAAGCACTATATGGACCACAGACTGACCCCAGCTGGCAGCTTGTATGATTCTAATCTTTCCTCTAAGGAAAAGCTTACCTATATGAATGTAACCCATGATCTCCCAGGGGTCCTCATGGGTCAGAAAATGCGCCCTTGTCTGTTCTAAGAAGCAGACACATCTTGAAAGGCTGCTTGAAAAACCCACAAGCTGTCCAAGTGACACAACAGCCAAATTCTGATCAAATTCTGATTCCTCTCACCAAAATTTGTGCATCTAACAGGTAGGGCTCTAAACTTCTACAGTGAACAGGCTAGAGAAGAAGATGTCCAGGTGAGGATTCAGCCCATGTATCCTTTGTACTCATGAATCAGCCTTATGAGATGCCTCTTGAATAAAAATCTAGACAACTACTTAATGTTGGACCTTTGGCTTTTAGACATTTAGATGTAGGTAAGACTAATCCTACCTCTAGAGTCTTCAGTGGGCCAGATTTACAGCAGTATCTTCTTACTTCACTGAGAGGGACAAGTTTCATTTTCAGCAACATTAGACATATATATCATCCAGAATGTCCTAAATGGTTTTGCTTGGTACTTAGCATTGACTTAGTGCAGCTTTAAGATAACACAGTGGCACTTGTTACCAAATGTCCTTGTGTATTCCTCTACATAACAGTCTATCTTGTTCCCACCTGCATATGACACTGCAACTATTTTGTCTGGTGTAGGAGACCCAAATAAGGGGCAGCACAATCAAACCTATTTATCATTACCCATGTTGGCTGCGAAGAGTGCTGATTTTGGCTAAAAGAGGAAAAAAATCAGTACAAACCCATATTCCTTTGGATCATCATACACTCCTTAACTCTCGTTGGGAAATAGCTTCGGTTTGAGAAATTAAAGAGGTCAAAGCAATATTTGTTCTTCCCCACATCAAACAAAGTGCAGTTAAATTCTGTCCTGTTGTCTCCTGGGTGAAGGATGTTTTCATACAGCCAAGTTGTTTTTTGACTTGGATGCTTGAGAGCCTCTTTATAGACGACAATTTTTCCACTGATAGAAGTGCATGGTGGAGAAACCACAAATACCTGAACCAAAGTTTTGCATGTGGCTTCTGCTGCCACAACCAGTCTGCATCCAAATTTGTGGAGGAGATCTACAGGTCCTATGGAGGCAATGATGGACTGTGTTTCTAATGATCTGAGTAACACAGTTATGTATATTTCTTGACCAACAGGTGGGCAATCAAACTCTATCCACTGGGACCTAGACAGTGGGATTCCTTTGCTGGTTCTAATGCCCAGAGTCTCATCAGAGCTTACTCTTCTGAATTCATAAAGGGTGCTGGTGAATATCACATCCAGTGAAACCGCAGTCTTGTTCATGGCACACAACTGCTCATTTGTAAAAAGTCCAACCTGAAGGGAGCTCCCAAGCACCTCTGAACTCCTGTTCAAATCAATGTGAAATACAGGCCATTCCACATGGAGGGTGGACATGCTGCTTCTGCTCCACTGAGCAGCACTGCTGTTACCACTGCTGTTCACCATTCTGAACAAGAAGTCACCAGCACTCTTGAAATGGAAACACTCAAACTCCACCGTCCCCTGGGACTGATTTGCTGGAAGCTCTTTTCTTGCAATTATCTCGTTGGTGCTGGCATCCAGCAAAAGGATGGACACATGCTCTGCTGTCACATTACCACCACTATAGTACTGATATTCCACAGACACTGTGTCATTGCTGAAGGCTACATGACCCGGGTGCTCCAACAGGAGATACTCCACTTCCCCGAGAACTGAAAGGAAAACAGTTTCACAACAGTATTAAGAACCAAAGAGACAAGTAATTGTTTATCTACCTTATAGAAGAAAACAAGTATTTAAAAAAATAGGTATTAAAAAGTGGTTCTCAATCTTTTCCAACTGAATCAGTTAGCAAAAAAAAAAAATGTCCTAGCTATAGCAGTTAGAGCTCAACACCTGTTCTTTGTGCAGGAATGTGGTTTGGACCAGCTCAAAGTCCACTGCAGTAACATGTTCATGAAGGTAAAAATCACTATTTTAAAGTAAACTACAAACCACCCAAAAGATTCCCATAAAACTTAACAGGATAGATTCTCAAACTTCTCAACTTCTTTCACTTATAGATTCTTAAAGTCCACTTCACAGAGGCCAGCTCTTTTTCCACTTACTTTAGCTATAATTTAGCAGAAAAAGGACAGTAGTTTCTTAGTACAGAAGCATGAAAAATGTCCCCCAAATTAAATAAAATAGAAAGTCTGCATGATGCTTTTTGAAGCCTCTTCTCTTTCCCTGTCTTATGAATCTTTCATTTTGCTCATTTGCATTGCAGACACTTGAGTGAAAGAGCTGAAAATAACAGTGATGGTGACTGCAGCACTTTTCTTGTCTCAGATGTGGTGCAACATGTCTAAATGACATCATTTCATTATAAATGGCGCAGTCTTTTCAAATTCACTTCTTGCATGACCATGTTTGTGCAAGTTGCCAAATTATCCTGAGACAGGCTGTAACTAGTGATGATATTTAAAACAATGAATTGGGAAGATCACATTTCCGTTCTTAGCTCAGGTAGCTTTTCTGTGTTGCACCAAACTTAAGGATTTCAGACACAGAAAGGTTACCTGAAAAATGGGAACTGCATACATCTATTTCAGATACAGAATGTGGTGTGAGACATCTTTCTTTAATTGTCTGAGAATAGGCTTCTGAGGTGGAAGGTGCTATGGAAGTGCAAAATTTCACTTAAAGCAATCCTTTCATAAGTAGTATCAACGAACAATACTTTGACTTGTTAAATCTGTTACACATGTCTTAAGATTACCTCAAAGAAAGCTTTGCTGGAAAAACACAGCAACTGCCAAGGCAAGCACTCGGCAGTCAGGAGTAGCAGGACTCATCTCACATAATATTAGACGCCTACCACTCTAAGCTTCAATTTGAGTTAGTCACCTTGGATTCACTTTCTTCTCAGCAGGGAAAATTTTCAGGAAGAAATTCATCTGACTGGCTATAGACATTTACATCAGGGTGCGGTGCAGCGTGCACCAGAAGAAAAAGAGCCTATTACTTGCCACCAGCTATAACATGTCCTTAAAATAACCAGCTTCAACCACACACGTAAAGTCCAAATAAAGGTGGCACACACAGCCTTACACATATAAATCGTGCATATACTCTTACATATATGTACTATAACTCAGTCTTTCATTTGCATTTCCACAAGACGCTGCCTCATTTGGCAGATGGACGGTGCTCATTACCAGAGTGCTCTTTTGTTCTTATTCTTCCATGGGTGGTCCTATGTATTATTGACTGCACACCATCCAAAATCCATCCTGATAACACAGAATTATTCATTTCCCCCATGGACTCTTCTATTGTGCTCTTATAGTATATTGGTGCATTAGAAATATTAATGAGTTTGTCCTTCCAAAATCCTGGGAAGATGAGAGGATATCACTGTTCTTGTTTAGTGTGTTAGGACCCAAGGCACAGGCACAAAGGTGAAAACTGTCAAGTATCAACTAATTTTGGATGTCCTGTCAAAGCCAGGACCTGCTTTTAAATACAGTGCTCCCTCAGACATTCGAAGCAGGATCCCATTGATCCCAGCTGTGGTGAGCACATGGCACCCCAGAAAACCTTATCTCAACTTGGACTCTCAGACATAAGAAACAGACCCTAAATGCCTGTGAAAAATTTCTCTACAAATTGCCCAGCAACACATTCTCCTTGCTCTTCATGTTTTGGTTCTGTCATGTGTGCCTGTCCATATTTTACAGCCCTGTTCCTATCATCATCTACTGTCAATTTACTGTTACCACAGTTCTCCAAATTCCTGCTCTCATCTCTTTACCTTATAGCTTTTACCTTCTACCTTGGGCCTGCAATTAACTCTAGCACATTCTCACGTTCCTTGCTCACTGTTAGCATGACATCAGGGAGCGCAGGACAATCAACTCTAGGGTTGGAAAGTGTTGGGGAACTCTGTTGCCCTGGGCTAGAGTATGCACAGTGTTATGTGGGGCTGGCAAGAGGAGCCCGTGGGAGTTGGGGCATGCTTGACCCTTCAGAGAACCTCATCAATAACTTATCTGCAAGGATTTAGATCTGTATCAGATCTAGGCAACTCTTCCTAAGGATGGCAGAAAGCACATTCCAGGCCACTGCAAGCACTATAGCAAAGATGAAGTTCTCATAGCTGTGTTAGAGTTTCCCAGTGAAGTGGTTGCAAGTTGCTGGGGTTTTGTTTGATAGTGGGCAATTTCGCTACAAATGATAATGATGCATTTCTCTATAAAGGAATTGACTAGACTCAACTTAGTTGAATTATTATAAGGGAAAAAGAAATCAGACCATGGCAAAAATCCATCATGAAAAATTTCACTTTTAAACTTCACAGCAATACATTCAATAGATAGTAATGAAAAGCACTTACGTTTGTACTTATTGCTTTACTGTCCTTACTCACTTTTACATCTGTCCTGACTCTCTTGAACTCTTTTTTTGTTTGGAATGGCTGAGACAAGAAGTAACAGCACTGTGTATGTGGGCGAAAAGACTGGAGAGAGGGCAGGGAACTGTCATGTAGTTTCCATCAATGCAGATCACTTAGGAAGTGAGGAAAGTGAGCATGACTGGAGGACGATGTTATAACACTGCAGAGCTCTGCCTGGCGCACCCCAGTTCACAGCATCCTTTCTCCCATTTTTGGTAAAAAGCACAAGAACTTTGCAGTCTTGGACAGCCCACATATCTGTTTTACACGATGCTCCAAAAGGCACCAGTCAGAAGCAGCCAGCTTTCACCACAAGCTCCTTCACCTGCCCTCCAACCTGCTATTTGCCCATGACTTAGTACCAATTGTTTGGACAGCCAGTGAGGTGCAGCTTTCAATGCATTTGTATATTTTTCACTGTCATTACAACGGTCTGCCATTGAAAGAAGCTTGGATGTGGTGCCAACAACCTGCCAGAGGTCTTTGTAATAACTCACGCTTAGAAAGATCAAAAGAAAAATCCTTGTTGACACTGAAGAGCAAGAAGAATTACGTGAGGGTTCTATTCAGATATTTATTTATTTTCAAGTGTGTTTAAGCCAACTTGGGGTTTGCTGTTGGCTTGTCAGACACCAGTAGCACAGAGTTAAGAACAAAAACATCAGTAAAACTGGTAAGAAATTATAATACTGTTTTGTTGTATGTTAGGGCTTTATTTAGCACTACAGTAATTTTCCAGAGCATACTGGATCATTTAAATAAGAGTCTTGATCTGAAACAGAGAACTATATGAGTGAAATAGTTACCTAAAAACTACCTACACATGTGATACCCGAAGATGTGTATATGCAGAACTGTTTGGAAGTAATTTTCTGAATTATGGAAAGTCCTTTAACTGGAAATAAAGCAAAAGTTGATGCACCCAGAGTTTGCAGCAGAGATTTAGCTCATTAACTGCACCTTGTAATTACATACTGCACCAAGCTCTATAAAGTTCAGGAATAATAGCTTTTACCTCTGAGTCAACCAGTGGTGAAAGCCCACAGGACTGGCTCACCAAGAACCAGTGGATATTGCAATCATTCATCTCACTTCTTGGCTTCAGTGAGAATAACACTTACTCTCACTGGGTTACCCACTCAATGCAGTATTCCTAACTGGGCTGGTTAACTTCGTCTTTTTAAAGTAAGAAATGGTACTAAAGCCATAGACAAGTGTCTCCACTTCTACTGGAACTAAATTAATCTAAAATATGGAAATTCTTTTACAGATTCTTTACATAGTCTAGTGATCCCTTGTTCTAGAGCAGAGATCGAGCAAGCACAAAGGCATGAGTAGCACACTCAGTATTCAGTCATTAATCAAATTTCTCTCACTTATATGTGGAGAGCAATCTGCATACATTTTTGATCCATTTCTCTCTGTCACGACATCTTCAGCTGTTTGGGGCATGAACTACCTGCTACCACAGCTCATTCCGTAAGTTGGGATTAACCACTACTTTTCCAACTTTTTCCATGTTGTAGACACGTCAGCATGGCTTAATCCTTCAGCATGGTTTGACAGTGTACTGCAGCTGTCAGAACAATGCCTGCTTTTAAACTAGGAAGGCAATTTTCTAAAACATATGTATTGGTTAGGAATTAAGAGCCCCATTTTCAAAATTTCTAATTCACTGTGCAATAAGGAATTAATTCCCTTTGCAAATCTACTTCCTACTTACTACATTCTTAGAAAGGATAAGACACCATGCATATGATGCCCCTCAGCTTTTAGACATCTTACAGTTGTCTGACTTGAACTTAAGATGTCTAATCTCCCTCCATGGTAGCTGAAGGTGAGAAGGAGGTGCTTTTTCATTCTACACATCTCAGCTGCAGACAGATAGAAGCAGCTTTCAATATATTCTGATTTGTACATGGACAACTCAAATGAGACTGATTGACTACCTGCCTAATTTTATGTGACTAAGACTGAATGAATATGAATACCATCCTTTGGCTTCTTATATGGTCAGAAGAAAGCATACTTCTGCTGATCTCAAAAGCTAAGTGGCAGATGGGGGCTCATTCAGCCATAGAAGGTTACCTACGCTGTAGATGGTTTCATCTCAGCCAACCCTTACAGGTACCTTTCCTAGTTATGGAGAGAAACAGTTGTGTGGCACAGTGCTGTCCATCCTAGATAACTAAAACAGGCCTATTTTTCATGACATTCAATATATATTACAAAATGTAAGTCTTACAAGAGAGTAGAGTTCTAGTAGGTGCTTCTGTCATGGCCAGTCCCTTGATGCCTGTGGAAATCTATTCATTTATTTTGTTTAATTCTCTGAGCAAATTTACAGCAGGAAAGGTTCCTGCCGCTCTGATCTAAAGGGGCGGTTTATGCAAGTTGCATTTTCCACCTAAATATTCAGTAAGATCTAACTTCTGTGCGTCTCAGTGGTAGCTTCTGTAGCATCTCACTTCAACAGATCACTTGGAAACATAAATCTAAAACTACTTTGTGAATGCACCTAGAGCAGGTTGCCCTTGACAGCTCTAATACTCACCATAGTCACAGAGTACTACTAACAATAGATTTGACAAATCTTTCAACATCTGTTTCATTCTGACCAGTGAGATCCCAGGTCCTTTTACTCCTCATGTCCTTCTTCAGCTCTGAAGTGCCAGCACATTTTCCAAGAACACCTAAAAGTTAAAAAAATTACAGCTGTGTTGATTTCATTTTATAAAATACAAGAAGAAAGACATCCCGCTAATAAGCAAAAGACCCCCAAACCCAACACTATTTGTTGTTACAGTAAAATCAAAGTGAGCGATTCAGATCTTTAGAAAGCCCTGTGAGACTTAGCTATCAGCCAGAAGCGGCAAAGAGCTCAGCTGCTGCTGGCTGATAGGGAGGAGGTTACTCCCCAAGAATTCACATAGTAGGAATACACAGTTCTCTGCAGGTGCACGAAAATAGCCAGGATGAAATAATATAAACATGGGACTTGTGTGAGATAGGTTCTAACCAATTGAAGTTTCTAGCATGGTGGTGTGGTAACTCTTTTAGCCAATAAGCTGTAGTTCTAACCCTATATAAACTGTGTGCTATGTCTAATAAAATGGCTTCACTTTAAATCTCATTAGATTCGTGTTGTGAAGTCCTTTCTCCGCCGCGAACTTTGTTTACTTTATCTATTAATCAACATTTCTCTCCCATCTACTTAAAAATTACTAACACTGTATCAATGGATCTGAATAAGCATAACTACAATTCACTGTACAATAAATTTTTCCTCTAGAAATGTTAGCTCCTGAGCCAGAACAACAAAGACAGCTGACATCAGTGTTATCTTTGCATGGCAGTAACTGCTGCTGTGCATGTCTTACATTAAGACCAAGGCTCATGATAGCAAAACAATGAGGATTTTATACAAAATATAGCTCTGATCTCAGTATATACCTACACTGGAGATTTATTGCTGCTGCACAGTTTACTGTCAACTGCTTTCAGGCATGAAAGAAGCTCAGTAGCAAACCACTTTTTTGGTCCTCAAACTCCTCTGCTATTCAGGTGCTATTTAGGGATCTTACTAAAGTTCTAACTCAGAGGCCTTTCTCAAAATACAAAAATTGTTCTTCTGTGTTTCACAGGAGCACTTGCAAGTCAGCCTTATTGTGTTTACCATCATAGAAACATGCAAGAAAGGTCTTGAGCCATTAAGTTTACCATTTTTTATGAGAAAAATCTGGCACTGGAGCAGGCAGAAGTTAGGAGCAAGCAAAACTGTGGAGAATAAAGGTAAACCATAGGAACCAAGTACAGCAAAGATCAAGTATGTCTTTAGGAATCACAAATGAGATATTTCAACAATTGCATTACTTGACATGTTGAACTAAGAGGCAGCAGATGTGTTATTTGAAAGCTTTCTGAACTGCTCTCTGTGCCAAGTGGCTCAAGAGAACAGTTTCTAAGAAAAGACTAACAGCATGGCCTTGCTCAGTAAAAGCTCATTACAATAATAGCTGTACGTATCTGAAAGGAACAATCATCATCCGGCACACAAATTTGACAAGGCTCCAGAAAGCACTAGATAGGGACAGTGATACCATCACCACCCACAATTTCACTTGATATGCTGTAAATTACAGGAAGACAAACCTAATGCCTGAAGAAAGGGGCAGGCTGCTAGCGGAGAGTGGTGGAGAGCCAGCCTGCTTCCTGGAGCAGCCACTCTGTAACTGCTCTGGGCTACCAGCAGCAGGCACAGCATCACATCAGGGACATCATTCCTGGCCTGTATGGTTACTGATCATTAATCAGTTATTCAAAACAAAGAATCGAGGTAGCCCAAGGAAGAAAAAGCAGGTTTCATCTTAAAAAAATAATTCCAATAGATGTCTTGGCCTCCAGTGTAACTGCTCAAGGAAAACAGAATTTACGTGGCATTGCTGTAAACTGCCCTGAAACACAGGGGAAAAACGACCTTGTGGGCAACAACCATGATTGTGCTGGATGACTTAATGGGTCCTTTCCATTTCTAGCTTTCCTAGATGTGTATTTTTCAAATGGCTTTTACAAATACTTCTTTCAGAGAATCACACACTGGCAGGTGAAATTTAAATAATCCTAATCTCAGTCTAATGAGCGGGACACTGTACAGAGGAAATGAAGTTATGGAAGGGAGAATAAATCCTCAGGAAGAAAGAAAAAAGCCTGTGCGGGAGAGCACTCTTGAGGGAGGTAGTTGCCTTACATCTTAATTTGCACATCAGCCCAACTGAGGAAAAAGCAGCGTGGTTCATGAGACAGGGTGCCAGCAGGAGGCACAGGGACTAGACCTGACTTCTGCTCCTATTCCTGCCACTGCCAGACATATGATGTCAGCAAACTCCAGCATTAATCTGCTCCCCTCCTTCCCACCCCATCTTTCACACTCTGTATTTATAGGGCAGACTTTTCAAGACAGAGACTCTTTCTAACCAAGCCTGTGGATGGAGCCCAGTGCCAGAGCCCTTGGGTGTTTTGGTAACACTAATCATTCATCAGACCAAAACCTCCTTCCCTCTCACCCTTCCTTCTGTGTTACCTTGGCTCACGTGGGAAAAGCCTCCAGCATGCAACGTGGGCAACACCCAGGCTAGAACTGGAGTATTTGAAATGGTACCAAAGCTAACTTCCAATTAGTGAAATCAGGTACCTCTGGAAGCCTAGCCCAGGGCTACTTCACCCTCTGCACATCTCTGCCATCACTGGATTGCAGTAGGAGTCCTCCCACCTCGCACACATACAGCTACTTTAGGCTACCAGCTTCAAGGCAGCCTTGCCTTTGAACAAAGCTCCAATTAAAGCCTCTCCATGAAGCCTCCCTGAATTCTTGAACCTTTGCTAGCTCAATTCTAATAGCACTTCTAAATGCAAGAATTGCTGGCCCATTTGTAGTATTGCACCTCTCCTTCTGCTCTCTTTTGGCACAGGGTTGTTCCTCTTCTCTCCTTCAGTTTTCCCTCCTTTTGCCTCATCTTAGTTTTGGACAGGTCTTATACCGACCTCTAACCTCAGTTCAGAATTCTCCCCTCTCCTCTCAGTCTTCCCTAAGCCAACTTCTTTCTACATTTCTTATCATTTTTAGGTCTTCTTCCAAACTCTTTACATCTCTCCTCTCCACTCTATTATTTTTTCTTCACTTTTCATATTCAACATAAAATTCTGCTTTTTGAGGCAGATAGTGCATCTAAAATGGTTTCCATTCCATTCAGATTTTCTACCTCGAGTTCATTAACTTAATGAGACGAAAAATGATTGAGCAGAGAAGGCTATCAGACTTCAAATAATTGGCTTTTTTAATTTATTGCTCTCATGGACAAGCATAAACTGAGGCTCTATTGTATGAGATGCAGCAGAAGCACAGCAACATAAAAAGATGCTTTCTTCTTCCAAGAGACGGTGTAATGGGCTGATTGGAAATGGAAGACTTCCTCTCCAAAGGGAATTTCAAATGACAGATGAGGAGGGCATAAGCCATAAAGCGCCTTGGAAATGAAGACCAAGAGGCTTATGTGTAACGCAAATGACACGGGAAAACTTGGAGTCGCTGCTCTTCAACAGATTTCCTGTGTGATCTCGGTCACATCCCTGTTTTCCTGTGGCATAGCTCTCCATTGGAGACAGTACCTCACTATCTGGTATGGCTATTACAAGAATAAATCCACATCAACTGTGAGGCTTGCAGGCATTACAGTGTCATGAACTGCATAAGAGTCAAACACGAAATTTGAAATTTTACGTACAGTATTTTTTGCAAATAAGTAACAGAATAGGTTACATATATTGTCTATTAGAAACGCATATTCTAATGTATTCAAGCATTTCTCTACATCATTAAAATCATATTAGTTTTACAAAAAAACTCCTAAAATAAACTAGCCCAAATCAACAATAAACCCTAAGCCAACTTGATTTATGACCCCCAGTACTTTTTGCAGCAGTATCCAAGGCCACAGTGCAGACATGACATTTCCGAAACCAGCCACATCTTCTGAGAGCTGTCACCTGCTGATTGAGTAGTTACCACCTTCATCAGCTGCAACAGTATAGCATTCAGTGCCTACACCCCCTTCATAAGGGCATATGAGAGGCCAAAGAGGCTTGCAGCTGGAAAGGGACATCAGGAATTAAGCAGATCCATGACCAAGCACTGAGTTTACTGAGAACACAGACCTACAGCACTCAAAACCTCTGTGCTCTAGAGCCTCTCTCATGCAAAGGGAAGTGCCACTGATGGATCCCATATTTTGCCCTACCCATGAGTACCCTCAGTCCTCCTCCTCTTTGCAAACCCCCAGCAAGAGCTGCCCCATCCCCTGCTCTAGCCCAGTCCTCTGGCAATAGGCCTGTCTTTGCTCATCTCTCCTCTCAGCACAGCTCTGGTCTCTCCTTGTCCCTCAGACCCCACAGCTCCAAGTGAAGGTTGACCTAGCCATGGCATAGAATCCCTCATAACTTAGGACACACATGAGAGGAAGGTGGGAGAAGGGCTTGGGGAAGGAGTAAGTGTGTGTGGGGGGTCAGGTTGAGAAATGATCCTCTTGGAGTGAGGAAGCTGCCTACCCCCTGAGCACTGCCTCAAGCACCTACCCCTGCCACCCCGATGGACACAGCAAGCAGCCAGCCAGCCATCTGGAGTGATGCTGTCAAAAAAATAAAGATATTTATTGGAATTTAAAGCAAGCGAAATGGAGACAAGAATGGGGGGAAGGGGGGAGAGAAATCCCAGATAAAAAAGAGTTTCCTTAATTGCTGTCCATTAGTAAACATTTTTTTCGTTGTATTTGCAACCCAGAATCTGCACAATTCTGGCTATGCATGAGAGGCTGACAGTAAATTAGGCTAGAGACTGAAAAGCTTGAAAGTCACTACATCCTTCCTACATTTCACAAGCAGCACAAACAGCAAAAAGAAATGTGTATCTGCAACATTTCCTCAAATTTACGGTATTTTATCTGTATGGCAGGAAAGAGATTAATTATTTTCAACCAGCATATGCTTATTGCAATGGGATTAGGCAGCTATTGAAGTGTTACCACCTGCTGAGAATTTCAAAACTTCCCATATAATCTTCCTGCTTTGACATGAAAGAGGGAACACCTCAAGTATGCATCACATTTTATCAAAATCTAATCACTGCTGACCAGTCAGAGTGGCCAATGCCAAAAATATGCCACTTCTCGGAAGATACTGGGCTTAGCCAGAAAGTATCTGTGTGATGTCTGTCACAGCAGGGGGCTAGAGCTGACATCCTCAAAGGCATCTTTCATTCTTATTTACACATCCGACAATTTTACACTGTTATCAGATAATGGCTTTATTAAAATTATGCACCGAAATTCACTAGGCTGAAACTGACAGCGTCAGATCCTCTGTGTGCAAGAAAAACCCCCAGTAATTAGCTGGTAAAAGCTATTTTCATTAACATTTGGGATGAGATCTCACAAAATCCTAGGATTCCTCAGCTCCTTTTGATAATAATTCGGCAATTTAAGAGCTAGCTGGCCAGCAACATCTGTCCTTTGAAACTGAAGGGCTTATAGTAGATGGAATATATGGATGATATTACTTTGGAAAATGTACAGTGAAAATAAGTTCATTAAGCATGACAACATTTGGGATGGTGTCCAAGCAATAATAAACAAAGAATGCAAATAATTAAATACATTAGATCAGAACTTATGGCATAAGGGAAGGAATGCAGTCATCCATTCTTTCCCTCCCCCTCTAGAGTTTTTAAAATATATAGATATGTTGTCCACTGTTTCTGGAATTCCCCTGTATTTTAAAGATCGTAGTGTAGCGAGTATATATCGCACAGCTGAAACAATGAAAAGTACGTTTGAGCAGCAGGTCTGAAATATCAAGTATCAGTGTTAACAAGAGAATTGGGAAGCTTTCCCCTACGCATTACCCTGGTTTGGCCGTGTACTCACACGGCTTCGACTGCTCCAGCGGCGGTTAAAGTAGAAATCACCAGATATAACGAAAAACACTAAAATTAATCCTACTTATCACGGGCTGGGATGACAAACCAGAGCAGTCACTCCCCGTGCTGGTGCTCCCGGCTTCTCGGGAGCGCTGGAACAGCGAGCGGGACGGCCCGTGCCGCCGGGACACAGGGACCGCAGGGACGGGACACAGGGACCACCGGGAAGGTCTGGGCAGCGGGCAGAGGCAAAACCAGCGGGCAGGGGCAAAACCAGGACTTGCAGTCACAGGGGTGTTTTTAAAACCCTCCATAGCCGAGCGACAGGTCCCGCCAGCGCCGCTCGCACCGCCCGACGGTTCTGCCTGCCCGTGCCCCCCGAGCTGTACCCTGTCCGTGCCCGCCGGGCTGTGCCCTGCCCTGTCCATGCCTGCGGGGCTGCTCTGCCCTGTCCCTGCCTGCCGGCTCTGCCTGCCCGTGCCCCCTGAGCTGTGCCCTGCCCTGTCCATGCCTGCGGGGCTGCTCTGCCCTGTCCCTGCCTGCCGGCTCTGCCTGCCCGTGCCCCCTGAGCTGTGCCCTGCCCTGTCCATGCCNCCCTCGGCACCCGCACACGCGCCCGCCCCGGCACCGCTGCCGCGCCGTGACCCACCCGCGTCCCGGGACCGCCGCGCTCGGCTCCCCTCTCCGCCCGCCCCGCGCTGACCTCCACGCCGCTGCCCACGGGCCGGTGCCAGAGCGAGATCCTTCCCGCGGAGGAGACGCCGCCGGGGCTGCCCCGGGCGCTCGCTGCCCTCCGGCGGCAGCGGGAGGGCTGAATGGCGGCGCGGCTGTCAGCGGGCGCCGAGCGAGGGGAGCCCCCGCCCCTGGCGGCGAGGCGCTGCCCGGCCCTGCCCAGCCAAGCCCAGCCCGGCCCGGCACAGCCCTCACGGGGCCGCGCCGCCCTCACACACCGCCCGCTGCGCTGCTCTGCGGCGGCCCCTGTACGAGAGGGGTCGGGAGGGCTGGGTGCGGCCCCGTCCCGTCCCGGGGAGGGACCTGCTGTGCCTCGGCAGGTCCCTCACGGTGCGGTTTGCGGGGCAGCCATTCGAGGAGAGGCTGAGGGCGCTGGGTCTGCTCAGCCTGGTTAAGAGGAGGCTGAGGGGAGACCTCTTTGCAGTTACAACTTCCTCGTGAGGGGAAGAGGAGGGGCAGGCACTGATTTCTTCTCTGTGATGACCAGAGATAGGACCTGAGAGAACAGCCTGCAGTTGTGTCAAAGGAGGTTTGGGTTGGGTATTAGAAAAAGGTTCTTGACCCAGAGGGTGGTTGGGCTCTGGAACAGGCTCCCAGGGAAGTGGTGACAGCACCAAGCCTGGCAGAGTTCAAGAAGCTTTTAGACAATGCTCTCCGGCACATGGTGTGTCTCTTGGGAATGGTCCTGTGCGGGGCCAGGAGTTGGACTCGATGATCCCTGTGAGTCCCTTTGAACTCAGGGTATTCTATGAAAATCACTCCCCTGCCACCAGGCACAAGCTTGCACATTGGTGCTGGTTGCTGACCTATGAAGAGAGCTGGGCAGGCAGGAGGCTGCTGTCCAGAGCCAGTGAGGCAGCTTTCAGTGGTGAAGAGAGAACATCAAATGGCAAAGAGCAGCACCAGCTCCTTAATGTGCCTGTCTGCAGCCAAAGGTCACATATGCATGGCTATTTGTCATGTCCAGTGTTCATGGATAATGTTCAGGGACTGTTGTCACATGATAAAACTATCCTCTTGCAGACATTTCTTTAAAACACCCTTTTTCCATCTGTTTTTATGCAACAGACTCATAAATTTATTTATGAGTTAAATTTATTTTACTGACATGAAGTCCGTGATTGTTTAAATACAGACCAGTGGATACCAACATGCTCACAAAGCTACGAACGGATTTCAAGGAGCACTTAAATCAGCCAGTGTTACACGTAACGAGTCTTCCTGCTTTCCCTAATTCATTTACAAGTGTGGGCATAACATAAAGGCCCAAGAGGAAGTAATTGTCAAGTTCCGTTGTCCAAAATTAAAAACAGATTAAAATGTCCCTCCTAAACTTGTATCATCTATATGATCAAGAAAATACAATTTCCAGACAACCCCAGAATCCCTGCCCTGAATGAATGCTGAGACCAAACAGCTGATTAGGGTTTGCTGCCCACTGCTGTCCCTCAGCCCTGATCAACCTGCGCTAAACCCCTTTCCCGTATCCCAGCTGGGGTCTGTGGTGGTTAATGCTTCACAGGCACACTGCCATCTGCAGTACTGACAAAAACCTTTGGGAGAGCAACATACACACCGAGGAACTTGGACTGCAATTGGGACAGCAAAAAGTGATCTATTCATTTATCATAAAGATTTTCCAGGCAGTTTTTAAACATGTTAATTTGAACAATTCAGATTCCTAATATTCTCCTGGTTTGTTTTAATGTAGGTGTGTACAGTTTTTTGCTAATTTTTCTTTCTTTTGGGGCCTGTAAGGTTTTCTTTGACGTTTTGGAGGGCAAGGGATACACACACATATGTGTGTATTCAGTCTGGTAAGTAAAAGAGGCTGCATTTTGCCACCAGACACTTGCGGCTACATGATCTGTTACGTGTCTTGCAGTGAGATTGCTCAACATTTCCTTTGGATGCTCAGGAGCTTCCCATGCCCAGTCCTGCTCTGTGTGACTCTGGCAGCAAGAATTCAGCTCCAGGCAGTGCCACTGGGGAGGTAATAAGGTGCAGAGGTGCACACTTGTGCCAGGAGCTCCAAGTGGATGCACTCTGGTACTGGGTTTGGTTTGAATGAAACAGGAAATAAATCATGTGTGGTAATAAAGAAAATAAAAGTATAAGTAGATTCCAGATGATGGAGGAGTTCAGAGGAGAGTGAGGTGAATGGCTCCCTGCTCCGAAACATCTGCTCAAGTCCCAGGACCGAAACTCCAGTCTCATATGCTGCCTATATTTAACATCTGAAAAATCTTACATTGGTGAGTGTAGTGCCAGGCTTTTTTCCTCTATGAACACAATCTTTTGAAGATTTAATTACTACAAAAAAAAATCTCTTTGCTGTAATGCAGAGGAGAAAGTAAAGAAATCCACACAGCAGGAAAGAGTCTGGAACATGTGGCAAGATGTTTTCCTTGTATTGCAGTATTTTTCACTTACTATTGAGCCTTTGATCCAATGGCCTTAGAGTATTTTATGAGTGATCTTTGATATTTTTGTTTCCCAATCCTGATGAAAAAGGCTTTTTCTTATTTTTTTCTGCCAGAGTAAATTGATTTGCTTGAGATTGAGATTATGCTCAAACTGGAAAGCCTGAAATAAAACCAATACAGCAGCTCAGGTCACTGCACTCCCTCTGCATGTATTCTTTCAGACCCCTCTCACCTTCCAAAAGGGGACAGAGTCCAAAAAATAGTGATTAAAAATCACAAGTCGCCCCTATGATTACATGGTAGAAATTGTAAAGACCCCAGATAATAGGAGGATGAGCACAGAGTAAATACACAGGCTACTTTATTAAACCCTTTGAAGCACCCTGGATTATGTTTGCACGTAACACACCTGCTGTAATACTAAGGACTAAGATCTGTCTTTGTTAACGTGCCATCCAAATTTCATCAGGAACATATTTTTCATTAAAATACTTCAGCGGAGCTGGTCTCTGAGGCATCTGACTAGCAGTGGGTAAAATGCGAGGTTTCCTGGCCATTAAAGTTGGGCTCCCTGGAGAGTGAGAAACTAATAACAGATGGGACAGGAGAAAGGGAGAGCAGACAAATACTCATTTAGTCCGCAACAATAATGTTGAGAACAAAATTAATTTAGACACTGAAGGATACAAAGAGAGAGTGACCTTTAATTGCTGATCTGTAGTACCAGCTGCTGGAGCAATAAACAAGCAGGGACTGCACAGACAGACCCCACCTGCACGCAGATTCCAGGTAACTGCTGTGCTGAGGTAGCCCATGTGGATGAAACATTGAAGACAGCCATGGCAGGAAGCTCAGGCAAGAAAAAGCATCATGGCCTGTAAAAATGGGATTGTGTGTTTGCCAGCAGCTGTGCAGAAAGCACATGCACACGTAGTGATGGGCAGTGTGAGGGCTGTGGGCAGTTGCCCCCTGCTCAGCCAGGCCAGAGCAGCCACGCTGTCACCAATCTGCTTGATTTTACCCAAAACAAGTTAAGGGTATTTATGAAGGGTACCATCACCAGATTGGCTGTGTTGGTGGTTTTCAGTGAGCATACGGTCGTGTGTTGGTTTGTGGCTCTCTCCCCACTGCCAGCACAGTTGGGTTGGGTAGAAAATGTCTTTTTCTTCCGTTGGCATAAAACCAAGATCATGTAGCAGCATATTGTCTACAGACCACCAGGTGTGAAAGCAGAATGGCTGGCTACCGAATTCCCTCTCTGCTCTGCATAGGGGGGAAGAGATGTGTTATTATGTGTGATTTCTATCTGTGTAAAATATGCTGAAAGTCTCCTCTTGCTGATATGGAACTGACCTCAAGCTTCCTAACAGGAGCAGTAATAATATCCTGATTTAGAAAGAGAAGCCAGCAAGCCAGAGGAATCTCTATTTGCCTTCATCCACACTGGCAAAGGAGAATTAATTGTGAAATCCCCAAAGCAGTGCTGGCTGTGATACAAGATAGTCATCTGTTAGTGATGATCAAGGTAAGGGCCAAAACAGTAATATAAATATTTGGTGGTTTAGCGGGAAACTTCAAAAACCTGGAAGCTGGAGGCTGGAAAAAAGGGAGAAACTGAACCATGTCCTTTTGGATTCTTGAGCTATCAAAAAAAAAAAAAAAAGAAAAAAAGAAAGAGAGAGAAAAAGAAAGATTGCACTGCAGTCTTGATTGGAGAACTGACAAGAATATTACTAATTTAATGACCAAAGACATTTCAATTAAAAAAAAATAAGTAGAAAGAAAGGTGAAATTTTCAGAAATTGTTCAAAATCAGAAGCATAAAGCTAGTAAAGAACTTAAAAGAAGATGAGATTTGCAGTCAGTGATGGTGAGTGATAAAGATTTGTCTAATTTTAATATGTATGTGAAACAAAAAAATAGTTGCTATTCAGCTGATCTACTGCTATGTGAAAAATCTGTTAATTGGAATGCAAAAGAAACACAGACGTTCAATAAACTGTTCTGTTTGATTTTGGGTTGGAAAACAGAGGTTCCAGGTTGGTAACAAAATGAATCCTGTACCAATGCAAGTCTGAGAATGCAAAATAAAAGCAGCTCCAGTTAAAGAACTTAAAATCAGCAGTTCTGGATAAACTTGCATCCAACAGTTTGTAATACTATTTTCCCAATCACTTGGTCTGGGGATGCTGTGGAGGTTTCAGACCACTGAATCATCTGTGGGTTTTTATTGATTTGGTGGGTTTGTAAAGAGAGAGCAGCCCTGGATGATACACAGCTGTCAACCTTACCCTGATTCCAGACACAGTGAGGAAAAGCTGACAATAAAAAGGGAGAGTACCATCACCAGTTCCACTCAACAAAAGTTTGTGGAAAATGCATTATAGATGATGTTACAAGTTTGGTGAGTAAAAGGAGCAATATTATAATGTAATACTACTCTACATTTCCATAGAACATTTCATTTGGTAACCCCTGACATTTCCACTAAGGATGCTTCTGTAGAATTAGCACAGTATGCTTTAAAATTATTAAGTGTTCACAAGTTGGTCTCAAAACGTCCTTTTATTGTGTAGTTTTCATGCAAGATGTATTTACCTGAAGATTTAAGCATGAATTAGGCATTAGCAATTTAAAACTTTATCAGAGACCTAAAAAAGGTTTTAACATCATCACTGTTCAATTCTTCAGATAACACACAAACTGGGAGAGTGGCAAGTTCTGAAGACAAGCCACTAACACTGAACAATCTCTGAGTAAGCTGGGCTTTAGCAAACAATACCTATTTTAATACAGCTCACATAAAATCACACATCTAGGAACAAAGACTGCAGAATATGCTTTACAGGATGGGCAACTCCCTCCTGGGGACTCATTACTTTACAAAGATTTGGAGATCATACTGAGTTGATAGTTAATCTTGAGCTCCCACTGTCACACCAGTTAGTTCATGCTGATGCCCACAGGTTTGGAGCAGAGAATGATGTCACCTTACTTTGACAAGTCTTCTTTCACTATCCCACCTGAAAGTATTATTACCAAGCACAAGAAATATAACCTCAGCCAAATTCCTATGAGGAAACACAAAACTTGCAGAGAGAGTAGTTAGCTTTAATATCAAAATAAGGAGATGATCAAGTGAAATTTCATCTGTCACTGTGAGAAATAATCACACAACCACAGCAAGAAGGACAACCCCTGAGGAAGCAAACCTGCAGGAAAGCCTCTGTAAGCTGCCAAGGAAGCTGCAGGGCAAGTTTAATCAGATGAAGTCTTGAACCTTTACATTTACACTGTTGGTTAATAACCCCACTAGAGCTCAAGCTCATAGTTTTTATACTGTGCTTGGGAAAAGTCTAGCTTTGGACACTGACCAGGAAGGCTGTTTCGGCAGTGCACTTAGCCTAGTGCAGTTTTACAGGAGACCACCCTTAAACACCACTTTCCCTCTTTCTTTAGATGCCCACAGGAATGATAATCCAGCAAAAGTCTGACGTCCAAGTCATATTTGCATCTGAGATAGGGCCATCCCGTGGTGTAGTGGAGAGCACTCCGGTCTCCGAATCCCACCGAGCAGTTCAATGCCTCCCTGCCATCCGATCTCATCACATCTCGGATGCCAAGCAGGGTCAGCCCCGGTTAGTACCGGGTGCTGTAGATAGTCCTAAGGACTTCACTGTCACTGTCCAAGCTTGCTCGGCTGTGGCAAATTAGCCTTAGGACCTAAACGGTGGGGCCAGTTCTGCGCACGCTGTGCCTCACCTAAAAAAATCCACTGCGCAGGCTTGGAGGTCACAGCCACGTGGGGAGAGCCCTTCCCTAATCTTCGTCTGCGAAGATTGGCCATTATTATTATTTGCATCTGAGGTATGTGGATGGGAAGTGACCTGCGCATGAATATAGGTTCAAGCACATGTTTGATAGTGCAGACATGCTGTCTGCCTGTGATGGCTGGGAGTATAAAAACTGGGGGAACAAATGACCGCTGCAGTTAATACTTTTTCTATAGCTTTCCCTGGTCCAGTGCTGGTGTTTGCAGCTTAAGGTGGTTGTTAGGTAACTATGGAAAGCCTTTGGAAGAGCAGAAAAAAGGACAGTGTGGTGGGCAAAAAGACTCTGAACAATTTACATTTAAGAAATAGTTACATTCCAGGGCACCAGGCATGACAGGGACTCAAGCTTAACAAAGCTCTTGTTAAATATAAGGCCCAGTGGCCAGAAGCCAAACCTAAACAAACCCTGATCATGTACACACAAAATATTTTTCCAACAGGTAACAGTCACTAGAATAATCTCCCAAGGGCTGCAGTGGGATTTCCCAGAAGATGCAATCTCTTGTTTTTCCTAAAGAGGAGCTCTACTTCAAACACAAATTAAGTAAGGGAAGTCCTACAGCTTCTGTTACTCTAGAGGTCAAGTGAGATCGTCATAATAGTCTCTTCTGGCCTTGTAACCTATAAATAGATTAGAGTCCCAGTGGAAAAAAAAGAATTATCCTTATCTTGGGCTTTCCCAAAACACTGTGGAAAAAACAATAGGAAAGCAGAAAGATCAGAAACAGTCACTTTGCAACAATTACGCCTAGCTTGATATTTCTACTGAAAAAACATTTTCATTTTCACTCCAGAATGTCTTTTAAGATCTTCCTTCTTCCTGCCAGAGTCAGCCAGACCCAATACACCCAGTTCCAGAGCTGCTAACTAGTCACATTTGATAATCATAACAAAGGTTTGGGTTTGAAGTCAGTGGGAGCTTTGCCATTCTCATCTAATGGGTGGATCAAACCAGACTATCTTTGCAATTTAAGGACACACCTCAAATCCTCCATCCGATGCAAAATGAAACTCAGGGGAATTATGCCACACACACACCCCACTGCTGACTCTGGCTGAAAGAACAGGCGTTTCTCATATACTGTGTCAAATACTGTTATATTTAGGCAACACATTTGAAAAGAATTCTACCTACATGAAGCGAGTCACTAAATAGCCACTGTACAAATGCCGTATCAGCCACAGACACAAATGTGTTCTGTGCAACTGTGCTGCTTTTGCTGTTCTTTCCAAAAAGACAGGCCTTCACACAGCATGTATCCTCCTGCAATGTTTTCTGGTCAGAATAAAATAACAAGTGCTCTCTTTTGGTTTCATGGAGTGTTCTGCATATGTGAAACAAGTGACACAGGAGCACCAATTAAAATACAGTGAAACAGCATTTAGATTATTAGTTTCCTCCTTTACTCACTTACTGAAATAATTTTGATGGTAATTCAAGTATATAAAAGTTTGAATTGACAAAACAATACATTTAAGTGGTCTGAGCATTATGGTCAGAGCAGGACTAGATTCACACGAGTCCTGTGTCTATTCCCTCAGTACCAGCCTCTTTTACCTTGAACTTGCTGTCCAGCTCTGCTGTGAGCGTGGCACACAGCATGGCACACACAGGGTTTAACACACTCTTTCATCAGTAGAAATTTGAAGACACACTATTGTCAGTCCAGTGGGAAAGCAGGAGACCTTAAAGCCTACCTGGTCTTTGGTCTAGAACAGGCATATGAAGCAGGGTGGTTTCTTCAGGTGTATCTCTCATCAGCACGTGCCAACTTCCAGGCTACGGAGTTTACTGAAGCTGAAGTTGCCTCAATAACTCCTGAAATTTTTGTGGTTTGATTTGGTTTTGCTTTTTTTTTAATTTTAATTCTACTTTAATTCTAAGCCACAAAGAAAAATGACTCTCAAGCCTGCTGGCCAGGACAACTACCTGGGAGGTATGACAGACACTTGGATCTCTGTATTTGAATAGATCCTTAAAATACAGGCGAATGTTGCCAACAGACATACCTACAATATCCTCCCAGCTTGAGTACTTGTTGCTCAGTCCTGGGAGAACAAAATGATAGTTGAAGTCTTCCCAGCAGCAGATGACCTGCATCTACACAGTCTTGGATTTCACATTAATGTCCAAAGAGCTGAGACTTAGGATGAAATGGGAACTGCTAGAATAGAAGAAGCAATGTAGTTGTTAGATTGGTCAATCTAGCTCATCAGAAAATACATTGGAGAGGGAGTTCCACTCAGAGAAAACAATGATTTCTTATAAAATCCACAAGTAATTTTGAACTGGCCATTTCTGCCTTTTCAGTGTGTACTTTGAAAGAACTGTCCAGTTGAAAGTGAGACCCTCCCAGGCTTCAGGAAGCAGGAACTTCAACTGTTGGCAACAGGCTCCCACTGTCTCCCACTACTGTCCTCATGAATTCAGTGACAATACTTGCACTAATTTTAGAAGAAGCACAGTCAAACCCTTTGGACAAACCATAAAAGTCCTGTTAAAAGAATTGAGCATCAAAGAGTTTAGCTAATCAATATGCACTCAGTAATGATTATTAAAGATACACTTCTGAAGACTTCCAAATACACACACATATATACTTTTCAGAGGAAATAAAAATTTGCACTTCAGAAATATGATCTGGATTAGATCTGTATTTCCATAGGCTGAATATAATTTTCCTGAAAATAAAGGCAAAGGAGAAATGGAAAAGATGTACAGATTCCTGAGGAGTGTTCTCTTGTTAGAGGTAAAAAAAGGCCCATATTTTCAAATCACCATTCAATACTGCTCCAAAAAAAGCCAAGCACTTTTTGAACAGACATATATTCACAGGACCATGTAATTGGGCAGCCCTGGCAAAATGAGGTAATGGTCATATATCATGATACAAATATCCTAGGAATAATCAAAGCAGCAAAGGTTCATACATGCACCCTCTCTATTAAAGTAGTATCATTTGTAAGAATGGCAATTCCTACATTTCCCACTCTCCTAGAATCCTGCGTCAATACAGATAATACATTTTTTTGCTGGTAGTACCAGAGGAAACAGGACTGGACAATGACAGTTTAGGACAGTGTGATGTACTACTATGGTACCACACACCAGTAAACATGTCACTCCACTTGTTCACCCAACAGCTGGCTCTCAGTATGGTTTCAGGTACATGATTTCTGCTGTATGTCAGCTGGGAAAACATGTTTAGATGTGCCAAATGCCTTCCCAGTGCTAGCACATACATATAAATGCTTGGCTTGAACTTAGACTGGCTCCCTCGAGAAAGTGATGCTTGTGTAGACATCTGTAGTTTGACTATTCTGGCTGTGATGGATCACAGGCTACTCAGTAACAGGACCAGGATATTCTAATTACATTTAATTCTGCCCTTAAAACTACCTTGCAACCTTTTTAGGTAAAAAGTGAAACAGCAAAAATGAGTTATGCTTTAAAAACCCGCCCCACAGAACCACAAGATTTTGATGTGTAAAGGTTTTAAAGCTGCCTAAAACATTTAGAAAGACAAAAAACTCAATAGAACAATCTATTTAAGAAAATGTTTCAATTTTATTACTTTTAGTAGTAATTTTCTCATGTGTATGTTTAAATTCTAAACCAGCTCTGATAGATTTCTTCTCTGTAGAAAAGAAAAGTCAAGGAAAAATCTTGGGGGGAAAAAAGCTCAAGAAGGTACCATTGTTCTAAATAGGCTGTATTATTATTGCTTAATTAAGATAATGAAACACTCAGGGTTGAAGGAACACAGGTTGGGAGTTAACACTTGGCATTTCCTTTCAGGTTTTGTTCTTTCTGCACAAGACATGGCCCCGTGTGGGGAGAGGTTCAGGCCCACAAACCATTGGTCTCCCGTGACAGGTTTGGTATCAGACAAAGACACAGTTATCACAAAAAAGCTTTTTCCTTCTGAATTTCTCACTTTTCAGTCCCTCCCTAGAAGTGTGATCTTGGTGTACCTCATATTCGGTGGGTTGTGGAGAGGATGAAGGAAAGCAGCAAGCTGTATGGCTCCAAAAAATATTATACTAGGGGTTAACACAGTAAGAATAGTGTGGAACTGGATCCTTTAGCTGTGTCAAATATATGTCAAATGAATTCTCATGGAGCAGGGGAAAACTGCCCTAAAGGAAGCACTGCATGAAAGTTGGCTGTGACAAGGATAAGAGGACAATTCGCTAGATCTAAATGAGCATCCTACAAACCACAGGCATCACCACTGCAGGGATGGATCTCTGCACTTAGCTCCTTATTGGCAGGCTCTTAACCCATGTTTAAGCTATGGTAACACTAAAATAGTTCTGAAAATACTTTCAGGCTCTTATTAAAAGCCTTTTTGTCCTTTTTCTTAATGTTGATTTGGCCATTACAACCACAATACGGTTACCTATGTGTTGTCCTTGCCCATACTTTGAATTAGTTTTGTTATTTATTATTGAAAATTGTCATTTCAAAAGGCCAAAAATTTAGGTGATGTGGATCATAAACATCTACGTAACTGTTGTTATCATGACAACAGATCTTCAAGTAGTGTAGCAACTCCACTGGAGTTATGAAAACTGAGGCTATCAAATTGCATTCAGTGTGAACACAGGGTAAGCAATACCAAACAATATGATACCTTGTGACTCTTAAACACAGGGTGATAGTCTTCTTCCTCCCTTCAATATTGAAAGCATATTAATTTTCACACACAGGAGATAAGCAAATGAACTGTCTCCCCAAAGCAGGTAACAGGCTCATGAAGCAAACAAGTGATCTTTTGTTAGAAGTACAAGATAAAACCCAAGCACATTAAAGCGTAGAGTCTGGTAGAGTGACAGGAGGCTGCTCCACTCTGCTACAGAGGACAGAGAAAGGGCACTTAAAGTGCAACAAAATGACAGGAAGGAAGATGGCAAAGCAAGAGAAGAGAGGAAGTCTGTGCTAACAGTGTTTCTATCTGAGACATCAGCATAAAATATGATAAAATAAACACCATGATTTCTAGATTCACCTAACATAGAATAATCTCTCCTGCAGCAGGTTCTTCCTGTATCAAAAGTACAGAACCCCAAGATCCTCTCTTAGAAAACTGCTCATCACTTCAGGGAAAAGGGGTTATTCTACACTGGTTTGTTCCTTATACCTCAGTACACACCAAAGTCGCTTTTCTTATCACTGCGGATACATCTGTCTGCTTTGTTGCTCTAGACATAAACAAACCGAAATTGGAGTATGCAGTAACCTGTCTTCTGGGTGCTGACCCCCACAGAAGACTACAGGGATATTCTCTCCACTTTCACTTGTGTGGAATCTTCATCTGACTTCTCTTGAAATGAGAAACTACAGAGCACATCAAATAAAACTTGGAAAATGAGCAAGTTGGTTTGAGACAAAGGACACGCTTCTGACTTTGTGATTCCATGTAAGAGGATTCAGCACTTGAAATACCTGAGAACTGTAAAGCATTGCAATGTTCATGTCTGTTGCAGCTGACTAACAAAATAAAAATTTTAAAGTCAGTTCTTGGAAAGATTCTGCCCTTTGCTCTCTTGTTCAACTGTTACATAAAAGAATGTATCCAAATGACATTAGCTTTGTGTCAGAAATAAATTTGGGTAGAATCTCAAGCCTTCCACTGAATCATCTCTGCAAAGATGGCCCATCTTTTCAGCAAGAAGCAGCCTAGAGAAAGCAAAAAAAAAGATGTGCTGTATTACTTCAGGACAACATGATAACTGAAGTATTAAACACAGCAATTATTACTTACCTTTCTTTGGCTAAGAGAACAGACATCCCCACCAGCTTAGCAAACTCATCAGCTGTAAGAGAACCCTTTTCAGACACCTGTCAAAAACCAAATACACAAATAAACTATGGCATAAAAGAACAACAAAGTTCTCCCAGCTACTGAATCCGGTCTACCCTTGAGAAGTGATAAATTGGTAACAAATCCCTCGTGAAGAAAATTAGTTTGTTTGCATTTTTAAAAAGTACAACTAATTATGAGTGTTTCCCCTTAAAAGTATCTCTTCTGTGCCCTGGGGAAGTTGCCAAGGAACACAGAAAAGAATTAGATCTGTAAAAAAATTTTATGTTACCCCTTCCTCTGGATTTTTTTAAAAGATCCCTTGGGACCAAATGAATAGAAAAATTAGAATGGCTCAGACAGCAGTATACTGTCAGGATCAGTATTTACAACACAGTCCAACTGTACTAAGTGATTCTGCAAACACTGAAGCCTAAATGAGGAGATAAAAGACCTGTTCAGGGCAGGTCATCAATGTAGAAATTTAAGTCATCTCGGGTGAAAGTGAAGAATTTAATGGGATTTAAAATATACCCCCTGCCTATAGGAAAATCCTCAAACCTCATACTTCACATGATATTAAAGCATACTAGAGGGATAAGCAAATGCCAGCATCACTTTCAGTTGACACAAAAAACAGGTTCAGTCTTGGGAGCCAAAACTTTGGCCCCTTTGTCTCAACCACACTACTGAATACAGGCTAAAATGAAAGCTTCTCACACACATGTGAGACATGTGGATATTTAAAATACTAGATGAACACCAGACATGAAGTCTAGACTTGTTACTGCATTGAATATCCCAGATAAACATGTTTTATTACCCTAAAAATTAGTAATTCTTCCATTTCTCCATT
Source organism: Sakesphorus luctuosus (assembly GCA_013396695.1). NCBI lineage: Eukaryota > Metazoa > Chordata > Aves > Passeriformes > Thamnophilidae > Sakesphorus > Sakesphorus luctuosus. The sequence goes on from VWZD01009210.1 coordinate 663,731, forward strand.
GCTTTACATTTAAGCAAACTTGTAATTCCGGATGTAGTTGCCATTTCCTGCTTCCCACATAATTGGGTGGGGAGGGGTCTATTGTGCATCATTCTCAGCAATAATCCTTTTATAGAACCTCAGATTAAATTAGCCCTAACATGAGATTTTAGGAAGCTAAGTGATCAAATCAGAGTAGTGGAAGTCAGCTATACAATTGGTGATTAATTATCTTTCCTTCCCAAACCACTACTCTCATCAAGGGTGACTTTAAATTCCTTTGACATCCATGTCACTTCCTGTCTTCACCAGCCATTCAAAACCACATCTCTCTCCTCTCTGAAACCCAATGGATTCCTTTCACTTCTCAAAACTCAATGTACAGGGTGCTTTAGGCCACAAGTCTGATTTCATCTTCCCGTTTCCTTATGGGCTTGCCTTCCTCATTTGAAGCCTCTCCCTTACATTTTTCTACAGTCAAAGTCTCATGTTATGAAAACAACAGAAAAAAGGCACTTTGGTAGTAAATCCACACCATCTGTTACTTTTGATAACCTCCTTTGTTATCAAAAAAGGTTTTTCCTTTCCTTTCAAAGAGGTAAGTGTTCTTACTGAAGGCAACAAATTATTTAGAAACTAAAAATAATCAGAAGAAACACTCTAAAATGCAGTATGTGTTTTTCTGTAAATGTAATAAAATAAACTGAAAATATTAACATATATTCAAAGATTTAAGCATTTTAGTTTTGTTAATTTAGGATGGAATCTTTTACATGGCTATATGCATTTAGAAACATAGAATCAATTGGGTTGGAAAAGACCTCTGAGATCATCAAGTCCAACCCTTGGTCCAACTCCAGTCCATTTACCAGATCATGGCACTCAGTGCCACGTCCAATCTCAGTTTAAAAACCTCCAGGGATGGGGAATCCACCACCTCTCTGGGCAGCCCATTCAAATGCCTGATTACTCTCTCTGGAAAGAATTTCTCTTACCTAAACACCTTTTGGATGAGTGAAAGCTGTAAGATAACAATCATAAAAAATGCACTGGAGAGTCTACCTTATGTCAAGTGAGAAGCTGTTGGTTATAGCTCTACTTTTTCTCAACTGCCCAAGTCAAAGTCCTCTTTGACTTTTAATGTTTAACTTTAGATACACTGAATTAGCCTTTACTCAACTGTGTGAAAACCCTAAAATTACATTCATCTGAAAGAGACACAGAAAAATGTATCAAATAATGGGATAACAGGACTTTAAAGTGTCCAAAGGCAGCAATACCACAAAGGTTTATGAGACTGAGCAATTTGTACCATTTTTTTTCCTGATGAAGCTGGATTAATTTTATACATTCTCCAACTGAGTGCTCCTCACAGCAGCAAACTCAGGCCACGATGTTACTCATACAATGTACTGTTTTATGAATTAAACCCAAACAAAACATCTACCTATATCAACAGTTAAGAGCTGCTTCCACTGCGTTCAAGCACATTGTGTTCAATGCCTGAAGTGTACTTCTGTTACATTAGGTGCTCAGTACTTGACACAAATTTCACCCTACGGTGCAAAAGATTTGGTGGAAGGTTGTAGGTTAATAAAGTTTGAAGAGACAGAGAAGTGATTTATTCCTTAAGGAGAAAGCAATGACTAGGATTATGGCCTGCACAGAACTCTGAAGATGAGAAGTGCAATTTAAATGTTACTCTCAGAAGATATGGAAGTGGAATATTTTGTATTTCAAAGCCTAAAAAGGAAATCCCGCACCTCAAGTTTCTGTACCTAATGTGTCTAATGTTCCCTAGCATGGTCAGAACACTGAAGGAAATGAAGTACACTCACTGTTTCTAAAGCAGAAGCTACCATTTCCTCTTCATTATGAGACTGGAGTTCAATCACCATCACGCCACTGTCAAATATCCGAAGTCTAAAATCAAAGATGAGAGGCAAAGCAAGTAAAAATCCTGTGCATGTCATCTACGGTCACATTTCTAATGCATCCACACCTACAACCACTTCACAAAAAGGGGAAAAAAGAAGCCAAAAAATCCAAACAAACTGTGTAAAATGAACTTAAGCTTAGCAGCATCTTCAAAATCTGAAGAGATCGAAAAGAGTGGGGCATATGTCTGGTCTTGGTTAAACCATTTTTGCAGTCCAAAAAACTGTATTGGAAGTGAAAACAATGTTTTCCTAGCAAAGTGAACCATAGGTAAAAACTAGTATTTTGATGTAGAGTGGATATTGGTGCATACAGCAGCATTCTTTAAGCAAAGAATGACTTTGCAGTAGATTTTTGTTGTATTTTTTTTAACAGGGAAAATATTAAATCATCATAGTCTGACCTGTGAGTGCCATGTTTTATAAATAAATCTGTAAAGCTCTTACCTTATTGGCAATTTCAGTGAGTCCAGCATTTTACAAGCATTTACTAAATCTTCTGGTGACAGCAACTATTAAAATAATAAAACATATTTATTCACAGCTTGCATTTCAGGTATACAGTACAACATCACAACAGTTTCAATAACTACACCTATAAAATACACCAGGCTACACTTATTTTCTTCATTTCTATTGTGCAGTCTGTTTTCTTGGGTTCTATTCTCCTTTCTGTTCCCTTATTGTGTGTTCTATAATAATCCTTCTCGCCCTGTTTACAGAAAGAATTGTTGTGTTTTGTAAAAAAAAAAAAACAACCCAAAACATTCACCATTCTTTAGCAGTCTTTGTCCTTTAAGTTTTCTTTCCAGATAAGGATGGATTTTCCCTTTTACATGGTATTATAAAAAGCAGCACACATTAGCACAACTCATAAAGGATACATAAACAATACACATAAGAAGGAGAAAGGAAAAACGTAAATCCCCCCTAATTTTAATAAAGGGCTGATCACTTCTTGCTGTTAGGCAGAATGAGCAATTGTTAGGGAACATTTTTACCCTTTTTCTTTAATTACCTTATCACTGAAGTACATTGCATAAAATATTTAACAAAAGCAGCTTCTCACCTCCAGTCCTCGTGCACGATTCACCAGACAGTACACTTCTGTGAGCGACATGATCCCTCCTCGCTCCTGTGTTAAGCACAAGACTGGTAAGAGAAATGGCATTAACGCAGGAAACACAGTATCTCTACTTGCATGTGACTGACGAAGCAGGTAAAACAGAGGAGCTAAATGATGGGCCTGAGTGGAGAAAACTAAAGAGGTGAATTATTGTATCTTAAGTTAATCATTTTAAAATAAAAAACAGTGACACTACACCCAAAGACCATGAATTACTTTGATTTTAAAGCAGACAAAAAAATGTATGAAACAGAACAAGGAATTTCAATATATTAAATCTATCAATTAATTTGCCATTTTCACTTTTCAGACAAACTCAAATTTTTCATTCTAACCACAGTAGGGATATTTCACAAAAATACTATAATACGTGTATTTTTTAGTAACCTTAGAAGTTGCAACTTCTAACTTGAAGTCTAACTTTTTGGTGAGAATCCTGAAATCTGTAACAGCTTTAGATAAATTAAACCAAGAGATATTACTAAGGGCAAGTAATCTAATTCGTAATTCTGTCCTATATTTGCAAAATATGTCATTTTAAAGCAGTTTAAAGATTGATTACTAGTATTTTCAGTCAGTGTCATTTCACTGTCTTTTAAAAAAGATATTCTGCACAAAGGGCTGAATGCAGAAAAATAGACGAAAAGAGCACTCTTACAATTTTCTAAATCTCACAGGTATTTTGCAAATAGAAGAATGTTGCAAATTCTTACTTATATTTAAGCTTTCTTATTCATAAAGAGGATATATATTTGTCCCATAAACACTGAATATGAGGCTGTGCTGCTAAATCTGAGACTTTAAAAAGGGGCACAGCTCTACAGCCAAAACACGTTTACATCGAAATTCAGCAAGACACAGAAAATGCTGGTGCAAAATGAGGCACTTTACCTCTAATGGTGTCTGCAGCATCCCAGCCAGTTGCTTTGCCAGTTGCATGTGGTATTGTGTACCAGATCCATATGTTTCCCTAGTAACTGGATTAGCTATACCCATACTCAGTAGGTAGGATTTGAACCTTATAGTCTAAACAAGCAAACAAAGAAATAAATTTAAAAGTACATCCGCTAGTGAATGATTGTGGTCTTTAAAAGTCTTTGATTTTATTACTATAAGGCAGTTTTGGTGAATAAATTCTTCACCAATAAAGTCAATTACTAGCAAAAAGAAGGCAAGACTTAATACAAGTTTTTTTTAACTGGCAGAGGTCAAAAAATAGAAAAATTCATACAAAAGCAGTAAAATCTTTGTGTTCAAGAAGTCTTAAAAAGTAACAGTAAACAAGTAAATTCTACACAAAGTATAAGGGACTAAAACACAACCAACCAACAAGTGGCTTTTATTAACATTACGTGTATTAAATGGATAGCATTTTGCTTTTCATAGGAACATTTCTGTTAACTTTAAAAACAAAATTCATTTACCTCATCCTCAGTGATGTCACCTTGTTTTTCTTTAATCTTATTAGCTATTGACTTGGATAACTCCACCATTTCCTTAGCCTATCAAGAAAGACACATAGATAAGTCAAGTTTCAGCTCAACAGAGAAAAGCATCCTTATAACTGAGAAAACAAGTGTAAGTGTACTTGGACAAGTGACACATGCCATACATACCTTCTCCATTAGTTTGCTAAGATCTTCAAAAGCCTGAAACAAAAAGCAGATCAGTTTAATTACAGCATTCAGCTTCATGGATAGGGGAGCTGCCTTTTTACACCTATCCAAGCTATTTGTAAGAGCTCCCATCCCTTCAGGTTAGTATGTTACAATAGGATATATCATACATAATTTGTTGATACATCTATTTTATATCAGGTCTTATACCTAAAACAAAGATAAACAACAAATAATGAAGAAGAGAGTCAAACAATTGCACACTTTCCCACTATGTGAACAGTAGTTCAGTATGATTTATGAAGTCCAGATAGGAAGGAACAGGGAGCTACTGAGTCCCAGAAAAGAATAAACTATTGAAGTTTATTATGCTCTTCCTATAAGCTGGGGGAAGGTTTCTTGGTGGTGATGGCAGGTGTTCTTCCAACAGTTAACTCTTACTCAAGGAGACCTATTCTTTCTGGCCAGCAGCAAGCCAGCTGTCCTCTGGACAAGAGTTTTTTATTAATCAGTAGATGTTACTAAGTTAGTAAGAAACAGCCATTTCAAGCAAGTAAGAAAGAGAGTATATGCTTTCACATGTATGCTTAACTGAAGAGACAAAACCTCTGAAAATGTGTGGCAACATATCTTCATTTAAATATCACAGTGAACTGCTATGGTCTCAAATACAACTCTACAACAACGCACAATGGGTATTTTAAGGCTTAAATAAAACATTCTTTAAAAATAGCTGACAATACACTGAAATGCAAAACTTCTAGTAATGGTAACTAACTACCATCAAAAAAAATCATGTTACCAAAAAAAAAAAAAGCTAACAATTCCGTTCATGCTCCTAGTATTAAAAAGCAACTCTTTCCTCCTATCCTCATCACCATATATTCTGCCTCCCCCCTCTCTTCTCTCAAATACACAACAACATGTGCAGGTGGTTAACATTTTCAAACAACGTTTTTTGAACAACTGGTGTGAGAAAAATTCCTGAATCTTGTCAGCTAAAGTTTGCCTGACAGAAGCACCAAGCCCTCCAGACACAAGTAAATAAGGCTGCTCAGTTAGAGTATGTCAAATGACCAGAGATAAATCTTGCCTACAGCTTCTGGTCACTACTTCTACACAATTTCTGGCTTTTCTGACCGATCACCCACTGGAAAGACACATTTTAGCAGTATTTTTGCAGGAAGACCCAACTGTTCCCATCTACATTTAGGTGCCTTACTTAGAACCTTATTGGTCTGAGGTTAAACATGCAAAGAAGAAAAGGAGATTCCTCTAGGAAGGGCCAGGGTTTGCTTTTTATCTGAACACCTTCCGATGGTGCCACTGTTTCTCCACTGACTGGAGAAGTTTAGCCTCTTGGTACCTAAGTTAGATATCCAAAATCAAACGGGACAAACCTAGATCCAAGGGGAGAAAAGAAAATATACCACCATAGAACAATAATTTACCACTATGAGAACAAGAGCTTCTCCTTGTAATATTTCTTCTCATTCCCTAATCTGCCAAACTCAATAATTTACAATAGATTTCCCAATCTCTAGTGTAAATCAGCGTCCTTCTACTGTACTTATAAATGGTATCAACAATATGTTATCAATGGTATCAACAAATGGTATCAAGACTTTTCCCAGCTTATTTCTAATCTGTATACCTGCATGAAAACATCATTCATCAAAAGAACCCTTGATTTAGTTAAATAAACAGCATGCTGTGTCTAACTCCTCCTCTGCCTGACTCACTGAGGGCAGGCCGGGAAACAAAGGGGAATGTGCACACACCTAACAGGAACTTCCTCAGATAAACAAAAGCCTAAAGAACAGGATTCTTATCAGCACTGAACAGCAGATGCAGGAAGCCTTTTCCTGGAAGCCAGGGCACCATTTTTTAAATTAAGTCATTTATAACATTTAAAGCTGGAGGAAGGCAGGATTTTACAGGTCATGTTTTCCTCTGTTCATACAACATGTATAAATGGATTTCTTTTACTCCCTGACAAAGCTATTAAAGGAAAAAATAAGCAGACAATACCTTTTGAACTATATACACATGCATGTCACCACAATACCTTTTGAACTACACAAAACTCATTCATTACGTTCCTCAGAGAAAAAAAGCAAAATAGTTTAATGTTACTAGTATCTGAAACAGCTCATGGCCTGCAAAGGTACTATTAGTCTCTTATGTATTAGAGCAGGGAATGCCTTTTTTCTCACGGCACACTGAATCCCATAAAGATTTGCCCTAAGAACAAATCTGTTGCACGTAGTTTATGAGTACTTCTGTACCAGTCTTTACTACCAAGACAGAATCAGACTATTTTTGAGGATATTGTTCTCAGGGATATAGGAAGAAATTAAATGCCTCTGTTGTCCATCAGTATTGATACCCGGAATTCAACTATTGTCCTGTTTCTAGGGAAAAGGATGGTCTCCATCTAGCTCAGGTACTTTCCAAATAAACTTGTAACATCTTGTCAATGCCTGGACTGCAAATCATTTTGCTGTAATCATAAACCTCAACCTAACATTTAAAAAACTGACTATTTATAAGATGAAAACCTAACTTCACCATAGTTATGTGCAGATGCTTGGATCAGCATATTCCTAATACATACTAAATTCTCAGCTGAAACTAAAACTAATTAAAAAAGGACACCCCCCACCCCAAACATAGTAGATGTCTTTGTGCTCTTCTTCCCCTGATGAACAGTCACTGAACTCAGATTTCTAATTCTATCAGGATTAATTTTATAAACACACACTGTTAGTTTCAAAGAACAGTCCTCTTGAAAGGAACTGTCTAAATTAAGTACCTTTACATATATTGACAAGCCAGTGAAAGAAAATAAATAAATGTAAACTACACACTCAATCAATTCAGACTTCTCAACCAAAAAAATAAACAGTCTTAGCTGCTCCAGCTCCTAAAAGAAAGTGTGAATGAATGTAAGTGGTTCAGACAGGTGGTTGACCTTGAAACTTCAGAAGTACCTACCTCGGAAATGTTTTTGTCAGTCTCTTTTCTTTTTTCCTCTAATTTCCTTTCAATTCCTACAATTCCTACAGCCCTTATTCTTCCTGCCTGGAAAAAAAACACAAAGGAAAGAATCAAAATAGGAAATGCTAAGTTTTCTCATCTGCCTCACTGTGAAAATTACGGAACAGGAAATGTTCCCCCAAAAGAGCAGACATCATTCATACCATATTTCATGCAGTTCTTGACAGTATTTTTTAAACTACTGTAAAAAAACCCAAACAGTAAGCGTGAAACACATATGAATTTGCTGTACTAGACAGAAAATGATATTATTATATTGATACTATTAATATGAAGCCTGATCCAGACAGTATTCCTGCTCATCTCAATTACAGTCTCCTGAGTCCATGTGAACACACATACTAGACCTGTGGAAATGACTGAGTGTATCTAAACCTCCAGGAACCCAGCCTGAAGAAACACAGACATAGAAACACAATGCTAAGTGCAGTCTAATTTACCTTGCTGAGAAGTTTCAGCATGAAGGTGATGGTGAAACTTTTACTAGATGCCAAATGTGTTTTAGGAAGGCTGGTACCTAAGTGGCAGTGGGGCCAGACCTCAAGTTTCTGACTGCATTGGGACATTGGTGTTAATGAACTGCTATGACTTAAGAACAAGAGATAAGGCATCTTCATTAGGTTCTTCATGCAGGGTACAAGGTGTCCCATTACTCCAAAGGCAATTGTGCTTGCAGGTATTACATTTACCAAGGAGGACATACAAAATTTGATGTTGAACAATTTTTAAATAATTTTGTTCCATTCATAGAGTACTGTATGTTCATATATTCAACATAATCATATATAGAAACAACATCTAAATGTTTATCAGTTTATAATCTAGAAGTATGCAGACAGATAAAGAAGGTAATCTAAACTATGACATTCCCCTTAACAATGGTCTATTTAGAATATACATTTAAATCAAGTATATATAGCTTTCAAAGAGCTATATACAAATTACATATTATATATTTGACAACCAGCCACAAAAAAGACCCCAGGACCAAAAATCTTCCAGCTTCATTAGATCTCTCATGATGAATAAAATTATATGCAAGTAGATACATTGTATTTGCATAATTATGTGTGTATGTCAGATCAACTACTCAGTGTAAACACACTCAAGAGAGGCCATTGTGTTCTATCAGGTGAAAACCACGAAGAAGAAACTAATTTATGCCAGTGAAGAAACAAGCAAAGTAAAGCTGAATTCCCACATGTTTGTTAGAGAGGAATGCCAGATGCAGTGTATGGGGGCAGCAAGAAGTGGAAACAAGAAATTACATACAGATTCTGCTCAGACTCTGCACATACCTGTGCATCCTTGTTAACTTGCATGGCCTGACCAGCGGGCATGCTCTCCCATCTCCTCTGTGTGATTTCTTCTGATAATCTTCTATAGAACTGCAAACATTAAAAAGTGACAACAGGCATTTCATAAACTGTGCAGAGTACCTGTGGGTATTTTTTAGCATCTTGGTGGTAGATGAAATAAACTTTGCTACAAGACCAAGTGTGGTAGCACCTACATATCCACAATACACATCCATTATTGGGAATTCTTAACGTCCAGTCTTCAAAAATATACACATTAGAGGAGCAGCCATGTAGTCACTGGTTAAACTCACACAAGTACTTCCATTGTAAAATATTTCTTTCAGATATTCAAAATGTTCCAAACCATGCTAAAGTTAAAAATGTTGAGGTTTGCTCAAAGCCATGCTTTTAAAAAGAAGGAAAGTTGAACAATTCAATTACTATTGATTTGTTAATTCAATAATATAAAAACAACCACATGGATCAGCTATTTGTTTATTGCTAATACCAGAAGGTGGCATTAGTTAATTACTTAAAACTAAGTGTATCCCACTGACCAACATCCAGAAAGAAAATCTATTCCATCCTTATGGTTGTTCAGGTTTGCAGGAAAGCATTCTGAAGTCATAAAGAAAAGCTGGGGTATAATTGATATGCTGGGCAACCAATAAGCATAGTAAGTTCAATTTTCAGACCCAACATTAACATTAAAATAAAAAAGGTTATGATTAGGCAAAACACCTATACAATTACAACTATGCCTAAATCTACAGTCCTCATAATCTGAAAACTGCTCACAAAGAAATGACTCTGATCACGCACATGCATTTATAAGACACTTCTAACTACTTTAAATTGAAAATCAATTTTCTGCCGTGAACAGGTACAGCCTTTTCCATTGTTCAAAGTTAAAGTTCTCAGTCTCTTCAAATGAGGATCTTACACTGTGAAATTTCTTTAGAGAGTGCAATTTCTTTGTTTTTTTAGGATGAGCCTTGTTTTTAAAATATATTAAAATAGAATGCACCTTTGGGATTTGGTGTAGGTAAAAAAAAAATTATAAAGTATAAAATGAAAGAAAGTTCTGAGGTAATAAAAGGTGTTCAGCAATAAAATTACACCGATGATTAGGAATAAGTTGTTTGATTCCTGTTCAGCGGAGTAAGCTACAAAGAAACATTTTTTACTCTGTTAAACATTTAACAGATTTCAGAGATGTCATTTTGGAAAATCCTGTGTTCAGTTTAGTAGATTAAAAAAGTAAGTATAAGATTATACTAAAACCACTAAAGTAAGGACAAAGACTAATAATGGCTCTTGACATTTTTTGAACTCTATTTGCATCATGTAATCAAAGTATTGAACACAGAAGACTCATAGTGTTTGTCTTCCAAAAGGATATATTGAAAAAGCTCCACCTCAAAAGTAAACATGGAAACATCATGGAAAATTATCACTAGCACAGCAAGAGGAAAAAAGCACATCCAAAGATCTGATGTGCTTGGTTTGCATGGTACAAAACTTACCTCAATCTGCCCATGTTCTTTGAAAGAAAGCTTGATGTAGGAATATTTGCTGCTTTGGAAAGGACCAGGCTCTTTGTTTGAAGAAGCAGGATGAAGATGAACTACTATTTTGGCACTGAGAAAAAGGTAAAGGAAAGAGATCTCTGTAATATCTAAAAAAATATTTCTACAATCAAAGTTAACTAAATCATCAAAACCTCTATCAACTTTATCTTACATAAGAGCTAAAGTACATCAAATAATGCTTTACATTTGACCACGAACATTTAAATGTTTTGACTAAGCATATCTTGCACCCAAACTGCTATAGTATCTAGAACAGAATAATCTCACAAATTTAAAAGGTAACTACCATCAATTCTTAAGGAATAAACTTACATTTTAAAATTTTAAGTAATAATTTCTGAAAACTCTGTTATCATTTGATTTGGCAGTAGTTACTGCAAGTCAAAAGCCAAAATACACTATCTTTGCCACAGGAAAACAGAAGGTCTCAATATTATGTTTAACCTATCCCACTTGCATATGTCACTTGTGAACACTGTATGTGAATTTGTCCAAAACCAACATTCAAAGGTAACATGCATGGAAATAACAGTCTAAAATGAGACCACCAAAACAAACCTTCAGACAGCATTATTTTAGGAACATCAACAGACTGCTATTGCAACATGACTGCAAGTCTGCCATTCCCATACTCTTTTCATTGGTCCTTATTTACGTGATTTCTACCCAATTACCTGATTTCCTCTAGATATCCTCAGCATACCAATCTGACTGGAGGCTGCTAGCAGATGTCAACTACGTAAATATTTCTCCAGTTAATATTTTTCCTCTTTTTTTCTTGTGAAACTTAGGATCATAGATTCGTTTGTGTTGGAAAAGACCTCTAGGATCATCAAGCCCACGTGTTAACCCAGCGCTGCCAAGTCCACCACTAAACCATGTCCTTAAGTGCCACATCTACACATCTTTTAAACATGTCTAGGGATGGTGACTCCACTATTTTCCCAGGCAGCCTGTTCCTGTGGGGATTGATTTACAATATTTGGAATGGAGAAAGTCCTGCCAGAAATAGATTTGTGAAGAAAATCAACAAGCCACTGATACTGTTTTAACAACTGATGTTTCTAATGTTGTTTAAAGGTATAAAATGGTTTCAATTGTGTCTTTTTGCAAAGTCACTGCTTCTTCTTCCCAGGAGACCTTGGGATACCTGATATCTCGGGCGTCTGGAGGAAGGTTGCGACATGCATTTTACCTGACCCCCTTACTATTGAAGGTAAATCCCCTTATGCCCATTGGCCCAGAGCCAAACCCCCTCTTGTTTCCTATTGGTGGGTTTTGGATCCCTCCAAGGTCCATATAAACCCCTGACCAGCAGCAATAAACGCTCTCTTCTCCTCCCTCTCTGGTGGCCTCTGTGTCTCCTTCTCAGGCTCTCAGGGAACATGTGGTCAGGGGAAGCAGGGAGCACATTTTCTCCTAGTCAATGGAATAAACTCCAGGACCAGGAGAATCACCACATTCTCCAGATGCAGAAGGTACCCCACAGAAACATGTTCCAATGGTTGGCATCCCTTTGGGTGAAGAAATGTTTCCTAATATTCCACCTAAACCTCCCCCAACACAACTTGAGGCCATCTTCCCCTTGTCCTGACGCTTGTTACTTGAGAGCAGTAAGGTCTCCCCAAGCCTCTTTCCTCCAGGCTGAACAACTCCACCTCCCTCAGCTGCTCCTCATATGACTTGTGCTCCAGACCCTTCATCAGCTCTGTTGCTTTTCTCTAGAGACACTTCAGCACCTCAATGTGCTTTTTGAAGTGAGGGGCTCAGAAATACAGGATTTGAGGTGTGGCCTCACCAGTGCCAAGTACAGGGAGATATTCACTGCCTTGGTCCTGCTGGCCGCATTATTGTTGATACAGGCCAGGTGCTATTGGCCACCTTGAGTGCACTGATGGCTTATAAGCTTCTTATACACATACCTACTGAATTAGTTATTCAGTAAGTGGAAACATTTGAGTTGCTTCTAACCATCACTAGCATTTCCATGCTCAAAATCAATCATACAGTCATGAAAAGTCATATAATATGGAATCTACCAAAGCTTCTATTCCTGAAGAGTTCTGTGTCACAAAGGACTAATATTAGCTTTCAAATTTAGATCCAGCAAAATCACTGTTGTTCTTTATGACTAATCAAATGAAAATGGCATGCCAGAACATATACTTGTTTTTGATCTCAAGACAGGTATTTAACAAATCACATCAAACAGCGCTTTGTCACAACTCTCTTACACATTTGAACTCAAATGAGGAAAGCAGGTCCTTGTGGCTGTCAATCTGGAAACCTAGATTGCAAATGGAACCTACCATGAATTAATACATAATATTGGGTACCTCATATAACAAGCATATGCAAAGTATCCATCTGAAAAGGACTATGATGACCACCTTACCTTTTCCCTATCCCGGCTGCTTGCTCTTCAATAAATACGATCTGAGACAGAGGTACAGCAATGCAGCACTCCTGGAACAAACAAACAAGCACAAGAGAAATTAAAGCCATATCTTGACTATTCATTCTCGAAACCCAAGTGTTCTCTTTTCCCATTTCTCAGACAGCACAGATTTCTACAGGTGCTGCCTGAGGCACTCTATATGAAATATGATGGTAACAACAGAAATAAAAAAGGAGAAACATATGCAGAAAAATAACACAAAATTGAAACTGAGCTCTAGTTAACAAGGACAAAAAAACCCAACCAACAGATTTAAGTGTAATTTTGTCAACTTTAAAAACTACAAGTAGATTCATAAATGGACTAAGATCTAAAGATTTGTTAAATTTCCAAGTTCAAAATTTAGACACTGAAAGTTCCACACTACTGCAGCTTATCCCTGTAGGCTGACAACACTCACAGCTTTTTAACATTTTTGCACTCATTTTACTTTGGGAGCTAAAACAATATCCAAATTCAGTAGTCTTTTAAATATTGAATGTCTAAAAAAACTAGACTATTGTCTGAACGCAATAGGAATTTTTCGATCTATCCTACACCTAAGAAATGAATCCAGCAGTTGATGTATCCCAAAACAAACATATTGCACTGTGCTTTAGAAAAGAACAAAGAAGAACAAGAAACAAGACTGTATCCATCTGTGGGAGACTAATCTACCCCAGGCTAAACTCTTTCTATATGCATTTGAGACAGAAATTGTTAAGGGAATTATTCAAAGCATCTAACTGGGTGCCTGGTCTTGCTTTGGTGAACATCACCTTCCACACAATAGCCTGGTACTTGACAAAGTCACACAGAATAAAGAAAACACAGGTTGCATTCCCTCCTTGGGCGCCTCTCTCTTCCACCTGCCATGAGGGTGTGCCTAACACCAGTTTACAATGCACACTGTTACAGGGCTCTCTCAATTCCTACTACCAAAACTGTTTCTCTTTGCATGGAATAATTAAATAACCATTAAGCTGAAGATCAGAGAAGTGTACATGCAGGAACTCCACCTAATAAGTAAATTTCCTATTGGGAAAAAAACATGGATTGTATTTCCTGTTCTAAAAACTCTTCATGCAAGCTATCTAAGATTCTTCTATGGCTCTAGTTCCTCCAGCCATTATGTAGAACAGTTACTGTTTGCAAAACACCCACAAAGTTCTGGACACTTTAAAGATACACAATAGGATACTTTTGGTAAAAAAACAGTTTGAAAATAACTATAGGTACACTGGCAAAATGATTGATTCATTTAGTTCACAGATAGAAAGTTATGAACTCATTGTAACTACAAGGGCTTAGAATAACTCCTTCCTCATAAGAGAAGCTAGAGGAAGGAACACAAAGATAGAAATGTGTTAAAAATGCTGTGTGTTTACTTGGATTTTTTCTCTAAAGTCTCAAGTTCACGTTATGCATGATTTTATCATTTAAGACATTGAACAAAACATATCTAAAAAACCACTTTACATAATTCCTTTTTTTTTTAAATCACTGTATTTTCTATGCTGTTCAACTCCAGATAGTATGTAAAAAGGCAGCTGTAAAACACAGCTGTCTGTGTTTGTAAGAAGGTTTGCTATGTTCACCTAAGGACAAGTGTCCCATTTATTATTAAAGTTTGCTGACACAATAAAAGGGAACTCTCTCTACAAGTAAGCTAGCTAAAGTTTCTAAGTCTGATGTTACACCACAGCTGAGCTTAGGCAACAACTCACCAAGAAAATAAAAGGGCACTGTGCTCTCCCCATGTTTCTGTCTCAAGAGCTCAAAAATGAATCAGCTTTATTTACCACATTAACAAAGTTAATTACATCTCCTTAATCAGAACTGGGTAACTTTCTGCCCCTTCTGTTAAACAAGCCTGGACCTTGTCAGAAGCTTTGCTGGGGTAAATTTGTTAAAATAAAATTATTTTTCTTATTCTCCAAGGTTCCCCTCTGCTGATTTAGTGAATTCAGCAATCTTGGAAGAGTACAGGAAATCATCTGGCCTAGGAGCAGAGGGAGAAGTTGGGGAAAAGAGACAAATGTCGTCATCCTTTTGTTGGAAAGGAGAGAATAGGGATATGGTCAGTTCTAAGACCTGCTGAAGCCATAATGCCTAATGTTACTCCAAGCAAAGTCCAAGCGAGAAGATCAGAAGCCGTGTCTGTTGCAGTACATGGTCACCTCTCAAAAAGAGATGTTGATGAAGAAATAAAAAGAGATTAACACATAGTTTAACATAAATAAATTAACTCACGCTGCCTGTGCAAAAAGCACAGTAATTTATATGAACAGTTCACAGTCTGGACAATCAAATCCTGACTTGCGCAACAGTAACCCCACCCTCAGCAACAGCTCTTAAAACACTGTGAAAAATTTATACTAAAATATTTCTGCTATTCCTGCAAACAGCCCCTAGATAAAAAACATATTGGTTTTGATAAAGTAAGAACATCCTTGGTGACATTACCTTCAAAAGGCTTTTAGTTGCTCCCTGCTTTGGAGTAAGGATGTGATACCTGGTAGGGAACAGCCTTTGGCTGCAAGAAGTGCTTACACTATCCTTGCACAAAACTAGCCCAGTGGAATGTGATTTGCCTTTGGAAAGCTGTCATCTAAATGTGCTCTACCTAAACTTTGGTTTCCAGGCCTAAATTTCTACATTATTTTGTCCAAAACAAGCATAATCCAACCTGGTCTGAGGACTACAACTTCTCCTTCAATTGCACCTGTAGTGTGGTGCATGTTGTCAGTGTGTTTAGAGCTTTCTGTGTGTTTGTAGTTTTTCTCACCCACTCCCAGCCTGCAGTGTCAGCCTGTGGGTTGATGATGCAAAGCACTAAGCAGCAGTGTTACCACACTGTAATTCTGGCAGTGCCACTTAAACTCTTGCTAACTGTCCACAGCAGTACAGACAAATGTTCTGGCTTAGTGAAGGGACGGTTCAGTGCAGAACAGGCAGCTGGGGGGGCCAGATCGGTTAAAAATAATTCTGCCACCAAACACGTCCTATTATCAAAACATGGTTTGGGACTATATAGTGGGAGCAGAAGACATGGGAAAACTTGGACTTGAAACCAATGAGGAAGAAAAGCTTTTCCTAGACAAGGAGCATGGGAGACAGCTCATTGTGATTTGTCTCACACATTCAACTTCAGTCTCAAAACTAATGTTTTTTTAGTGCAGGCTCTTTTCTCATTTACTTTTGTGCCATAGGAAAGGAAAGTTTATAAAATTGATTCCCATCCCTCCTCATCTCTGCATGATTATTTTAATAAAGCAGAATTGGGTGGAAGAACTTTCTTCTACATAATTTTCTTTCCACTGTGAGCCAAAAAATAAACTATACTTGTAAAACAAAACAAAGGAAGGAAAAGTCTTCTCTCCATATGCAGTCTTTTCATTGCAAGCAACTTGCTGTTCATTATGGACTTTACAGCTGAAATACATACAGGAGACAAAAGTGTGACTTACATGATTCTTCTGATCCCTCCAGAGCAGTCTGTGTGTGCTAAGCAGTAAAACTCCACTATCGAATTTCACCTAAACCAGAAAAATAAAACAGATGAACAACAAATGTAACCAGTAAGTTGCATAAATACTGATCTTGGAAACATTACACCTTATCACAACACAGCAATCAGATTCAAAAAAACAGTATTTTGAGAACACTCCCTTTTTTCAGAAAACAAAATACATAAAGTTTAGGAAACAATGCAGAAAATTAGTATAAAGGGATTAGATGGATATACACAAACTTCCTTTTTCATGGGTATAAAGTTTCCCCCCAGGAAATCCTGAATGATCCTCCCTCCATATACTGTGTAAGATATACAAACATTTTTAAATGTGTTTTAAACAAGGGTATTGACTTTGAAACACTACTTGCTAACAAAGAAAGTAGAAGTTATGCAAAAAAAGTAAAGTATCCTCATAAGACGATGCTACGCACAGTCTGAAATCATCCATTCTACCACACAGGAGTTGTAAAATCTGAGGCACACTTTCACAGCTTTTTGCAAGGGCATGCAACTACTGTGGTATGGAAAACTGGGGAGGTCAAGAGTCAGTCTAGCAGTAAGATGAAGCAATAACAGGCTGGCTCAGACAAGAGTGGAGGGTCAGCACTCTTGATGACCAGAGCTCAAATGCATTTTACAGCACCAGGACAACTCCAGTATGATTGTCCATCATGGCCTGGACATGACACCAAAGCCAGAGCACAGGTGGCTGTGTGGAGTAACACAGGGAGGGCTTGGCCCTGATACAGCAGTGACAGCCCAAGCAGTGGACAGTGCTCCATGACTGCGACACCAGCTACACACACCCTGCAGGGCTCCCAACCCTCCCTCCATGTGGCACGCAGGGTCCAAGGCCCTTCTCACAGAATCACAGAAACAATTAGGTTGGAAAAGACCTCTGAGATCATCAAGTTCAACCTATGACTCAAAACCACCATGTCAACTAGACCATGGCACTGAATGCCATATTAAGTTTTTCCTCAATGCCTCCAGGAATAGTGGCTCCACCAACATTCCAATGTCTAATCACTCTGTCTGTGAAGAAATTCCTCCTACTGTCCAACCTAAACCTGGCCTGGTGCAGCTCAAGGCTTTGCCCTCTTGTTCTATTGCCAGCTGCCTGGGAGAAGAGACTGACGCCCACCTCACTCCAGGCAGTTGTAGAGTGTAAGATCCTCCCCTGAGCCTCCTCCTCTCCAGGCTAAAGACTCTCAGCTCCCTTTGCTGCTCCTCATGGGACTTGTGTTCCACACCCTTCACCACCTTCGGTGACCTTCTCTGGAGCTGCTCCAGCACCTCAATATCCTTCCTGAGCCGAGGGGCCCAGAACTGGACACAGTACTCAGGGTGCGGCCTCACCAGTGCTGAGTACACAGGATAATCACTGCCCTGGTCCTGCTGACCACACTATTGCTGATGATACAGGCCAGGACGCCATGGGCCTTCTTGGCCACCTGGGCACACTGCAGGCTCACGTTCAGCGGCTGTCGACCAGCAGAATCCCTCTGAGCCTGGGACTCCGCCCTAACAATCTCCTCACAGACACAAACCCCGCCAGACCCTGGCGCAGACCTCCCACAGCCCCGACCGACGCTCCGCCCGCGGCTCAGGCCCTCCACACCCCTCGTGTCGCGCCCCTCATCCGATACCACCCACAGCCCTGCTGCCTCCCCGTGCCCGGGGCCCTCGGCCTGCTCCGCACCGCGGGCTCGGCCGCGCCGCCCGGCCCCGTGCGGGGCCCGCCCAGTCACCTTCTCCTCCCCGTCGCTGAGGCGCACGCCGCGCTGCTGGACCACCAGCGTCTCGCCCAGCTCCAGCAGTCCGGTGGTCCACGAAAACCTGTCCATGGCCGCCCTTCCCGGGCCTCACCGGGCCGCGGCCGCTGCTCCCCGCCCGCAGCCGCCGGGTGAGCCGAGACCGTACGCGGCCGCACCGCGCCCTCTGGCGGCGGCGCCGGGAGAGACCGCCATGTTCCCCCGTGGGCGGTGCTAGGGCAGTAGCCGCTCCTCCCTTCCACCGCTCCTCCCTTCCATCGCTCCTCCCTTCCATCGCTCCTC